>PVJX010001477.1:0-161228 GCA_004027295.1 Dolichotis patagonum | reverse complement strand
ACAGAAAGCGGCCTCTCTCCCTCTCCTCTCTCTCCCTCTGTCTCTCCCTCACCTTCTCTCTCCCTCTGCTTCTCCCTCTTTCTCTCTCTCGTTGCTTTTTCTGTCTTCCACTGCCATGAACTTTTGCCCCTTTGCAAAGCCACCCTGCCTTGGAGCCAGCTGATTATGGATTGTGAGCCAAATAAACCTTTTTCCCCTTAATTTTGGCTTTTGGGTATTTTGTCTCAGCAATGAGAAAAGTTACTAAGATATGGGGCATCTTAAAATAAAGGACATTCACACCAATAGGCTTATAAGACTGGAATCCGCCATTAAGGTAAAAAAAAAAAAAGGACATAAATTATGGCTTAAATAGCCATGACTGAGTAGCAAAGTTACATCAGGCAAAGTCTGAAGAGAAATAGAATGCCTTATTTTCAGTTGAGGTTTAATGGATTGCAGGTGTAGCTGAGAAGCAACGATGCTTGTTAGCAGTGGAGACTGTATTTTATTTTTGGCAAGGGTTAGTAGGACAGCTACAGGTCATATTGGCAGACTGGGTGATGCTAGTGTAAAAGTGGCTTTAATGATCTTACCGAATTTTTTAAAGACAGTCTTTTTAACAGCAGTGGTGAGGCCCTTTGCTCCGTCATCACCCGTGGCCATCCACACGTCTTCCCACAAATGCATAGGAGAACTGTTTGGTCAGTCTGTCCATGTCTGCATCTCTCTGATCTGATCTATCATTTTTGGCTAAAACAAAGAATACACAGAAAGAATAGGCAGCATATGTGTCAAAACCAGTGTATAGTTCTTCGCTAGGCCTTTGGGAGCAGCTCGTTCTGAAGTCAGGATGAGGTCAGCTTTGAGTGAGCTGCTTTCTTCGGAGATAAGCAACTCTCCCTGACCTTCAGGAGCTCTCTTTTGTAATAAGCATGATTGACACAAGGGTTAATTGGGTAATGAACACTTCTACGATTAGTCACGGCCCTCCAGTCCTCCCCAGCAGACGCTGCACAATCACCTCAGCGCATCACTGCTTGCAGAAACATCGGAAGCTTTCCTCTTGGAGCCACCTTCAGGCCACAGGTTGGACCTGAAGGTCTCCAGGGTGTCGGTGACCCTGTTTTCACAATCTGTTTCATTGTGAGGATCGACCGAGTCTTAAGGCGACAGTGTGGGAGAGACTGGATTGAGGCATGATGTGAATATTTTTTACTCCCTGGAAATTATAAGCTGACAAATGCTACGGTGTTAAAAATTTAGGCCATTAAAAACTGTTGAAATGAACACAGTAATCAGTGGATGAGGGTCAGGCAGCCAGTAGCACGCGTATTCTTGAATGTGCCTCATCCTTGAGATTCCTCCCCTTATCCTGTGGCCGTCAGTCACGAGAGCAAATTCCCTGGACATTTTGGTCATGGCACTTAAGGAGCTGCAGCAACTCGGGCCACGTGCTGTGGCCGTGCTGCTCCGTTTCAAGTTGCGGATTGCTGTACATGATCATTTCCCTGGATTTCACCAGGGTGCTCGTCTTTGCTCCCCTTGCTTGGCTGGAGTGCTGCCACATGAGCCCTTTGGGACCATATCTTCCTGGAAGGTTTGGTGGAACTTGATTAAAACCTCACTCCAATGGCTGGCAGCTTCTTGGGAGCTGTCTCTATAATTTCTGTGACTTCTGGGTCTTTTTTCAGTGGATCTTAGTTTTTTTCCTTACTTCTCGGTCTTTAGAGGCCTACTTTTTTCTGCATCGCTTTTTTTTCTTTCGCGTGGTTCTAAATTGTATGGAAAACCCCAAGCATTGTCATTTTCCATAAAAAGTACATTCCCATGGAGAATTTGATGGTTTGTTGTGAGGGAGAGAGTAAACTTCATCCTATTGAACGGAACCTACGTGTGAACTGTGTGGATGTTAAGGGGAGCTGGTTGCCACCTTCAGCGCAGCCCTTGCCCACATGGGTCATTAGGTTTCTCTCTGGTCCTAAAAAGAGTAACGCTCCCTCATCTCTTGTGAGCCTTTGTACTCCTTAGCCTTCTGGGGATATGACTTAGGTAACATTAGGGTAGCAGCAATAATCTTGAAATCTCTAATGCGTCAAACAGGATAGAAAGTTCATTTTTCTTTTTGCAAATCTAAAGTCCAAAATGATGCTCCTAAAGTAATGTCTGCTTCTCCTGTTCAGTTGTGATTCACCCTCTTGAGCTTCTTCTGCCTCCTAGACTAGCCATTTTGACATATGCCTTCCAAGGTCACCTCTGCATCCTGTTGGTAGCAGTGAAGCGACTCTGGACACGTCACACACCATGCTGTTCATGCTCTTTGGCTGGAACTCAGAAAGGTGGCCACCCTGCAGGAACCGGGGAGCACAGTCTGGCTGGCTTCACTAGAGCTGGAGAGTGGTAGACTGACTCCCAGGTGGTCCCAGTGATCCTTGTTTGTGGGTTATTTGTGCCCTCGTGTAGTCCCTCTCCTTGGGTGCTGGTGGCTCTGCTGATCAATAAAGAGAATACAACCAAGATGATGGGGTCACTTCCACAGTTAGCTCTTGAAGGACGGTGACTTCTGTGTTGCTCACAGATCCCCACTCTTGCTTGTGGATGAAGTAGGTGGCCATACTGGAGAAGCTCGAGTGACAAAAGTTCTGGGAGCAGCCTCTGTCAGCGGGCAGTGAGGAGCTGACAGCCTCAGTCCAAGAGCCCAGGCAGAGCCAAGTCCTAACTACCAAGAAGGCACGGAAGCGGACTCTTCCCCCGACTGTCAAGACAGCCGTGGCCAGCTGACATGCACACTGCAGTCCGGTGGGGCGCCCCAGCCATCGCACCTGTGGAAGAGACCCTGGATTCCCGGCCCACAGGAACTGTGGGATGACATGTGTGTGCCTTTTCAAGCTGCCATGTTTGGGCTACACTGGCATTCAGCAACAGACAACTAATATAGAGACGGAGCAGACTGTGAAGACCTTTCCTGTCTTTTCCATTCTTCCTTCTGGGAAACAGAGCTTTGGGCTGCCGGCAAATGTACACACACTACAGCTTGGCACCTGGCATGTGGCTTTCACAAGACAATCGCGTTGGCTTCCTATTGTTGTTGTGACACATTGCCACAAATGTCATTGCAACACTTGTTCCCTTACAACGTTGGAGATCAGAAATCCAAAGTAAGTCTTAGGGTGCTAAAGTCAAGGTCGGGAAGGCTTGGTTCCTTGGAAAGACTGAGGAAGAATCCACTTTCTTGCTATTTGGAACATATAGCGGTGGCCACATATTCAATGTCAACAATGTTAAAATCTCTGACTGTCTTTCTTCCTTCAATTAATGATAATGACCTATTATTACAATGGGCCCACCTGGACAATGCAGGAGCATCTCTAACTCAGGACCCTTAGCTCAACCTGCAAATGCCTTCTGCTGTGTAAGGTAACATACTCAGGTTCTATGGATTAGAACCTCTCTCTCTCTCTCTCTCTCTCTCTCTCTCTCTCTCTCTCTCTCTCCCATCTCTTACTCCAAAGTAGGATTAGCTGTGCTTTGCTGATTTCCTCCTATTTAATAAGAAAAAACACTGGTGACCTAAGAGGCATCATCTTTGGGAGATGGCGTGTAAAATCCAGGAAACTGGGCTTCTGTATCCTGGGTCTGTTACGTCTGCACTCGGCTCTTTCTGACGATTGTGTTCTGCCCTCTTCTCAGGTCAACATATCTCCTTTGGGGGAGCTCCATTTTCAGGGGTGTTAAGCAGATGAAGAAATTTTCTCACACTGGCAGCAAGAGAGGTGAGGGGCTGAGAGATGTAGCGGCTAGTTCCGAAAGACCCAGTGACCTGTTTGAGGTTGGAGTGGCCAAGCTGCTCTGCCCTGTTCCCATGGGCTCTACGACTCCTCCTGCTCTTAACTTGGGAATTAATTTACATGAAAGACCTGCGAACTGGTGCTGAACCAGGGACTAAAGGGCTAATCTGAAGCTAGATATTAAAAAATGGGAGAAGAAACAGGGAGACACTTAAACTGGTTATGTGAAAACTAGAAAATTTCAAACAATAGTTTTCCATTTATAAAGCAAACATTTCTGTGAAATTAAAAGGCAAGAAAGAAAGTAATCATCATAAAACATTTAAAACTTTGGAAGAAGCCATAAGCCCTTGTATAAGTGGGGTTTTTTTGTTCTTTTTAGATTTCAATTCCTCTTTTTATTTCTACTTTTTTTTTTCAACAGAAATAAATGCCTGCTTGGAAAGTTAGAGGGGGGTTAGGAAAGGCTCTGGCTTAGGGATCTGGGGGAAGCACAGTCTGATGTAGGGGTCTGAACTGGGCCCTCAGCTCTTCTTTTGAACATAAACCTGTTATACCCCACAGAAATTTGGATAATTCCCTGCAACTATGTAAGGATCATGCATCTTTTGTGCATTTTTAAAAATCCAAAGATACTGCCACATTTCTGTACTTTATATAGAAATACAGTTTTATGCAAATATACTTTGCCTAACTATAAACTTCCATTACAAATGCTGGATTTTTTGTTGCTCAGTAGAGAATCCCTGCCCTCCCAGGCCCTGGAGTGCATTGTGGCCTGATTCAGCGATGGTGCAGTGTGGAGGTTCTGCGCTTGGCTCAAGTGTAAACGTCACGAGGGCCGAGATGGTTTGTTGTTAGGAGAACACAGTTTAATATTTTGGAAGTACAAACCGAGTTAATAAATGACAGCGTGCGGGCCTGTCGTGGCCTGCGCTGCCTGGCAGGGTTTCCGTGCGCCCTTTAGGATGCGTGGGAAACATTTGGATGTTTCCCGTGCGCCCTTTAGGATGCGTGGGAAACATTTGGATGTTTCCCTCACTGCTTCCCTGGATTTGGGGTGGAAGGGCACGTGCTTACCCCAGCATACTGTACTTGCCTGGACAGCAGTTTGAGAACATATTTGGATCTAGTCCTTGGAGCCACAGGGACAGGGAGAGGAAGCTTCTCTGTCCCGAAAGTACATATTGCCAAGGCTGGCAGGGGCCCCCTGGGTCTGTGTCTTTGTTGGGGAGGGGAAAGAGTGATGAGCAGTGATGGAATTCCCAAGGCACAAGAGCCGTGCGTGTTGCGCTAAAGTTAGCTTTTATTTCTTCTTTTGGTACAGAACTGCACTCAAGTGACTCCTCTGGAGAAGCAGCTTTCTAATGAACCAGTGGGACAAAGGGACCTTCTCAGAACTGAGTGACATTAAAGGACTATCCTAGAATGTGAGTTCACAGATGTGGGCAAGATGGTTGACCAATTGATCTTGCTGTAGGATGTAGCCTGCATGCCAGGCCCTCAAAAACCAGTCTTATTGCTTTAGAGGGAGGGGGCGAGACTCTCTTTCACGAGAGTGGCTATCAAAGTTGTGGCTCATGCAGTCTTCTCTTGGTAACTTCACAACTGACAACTCAGGGAAGGTGCCAATAGTTAAAGATACTGCAGCTTAGAGGAGAGAAATGATCCATTTATGTTGCCTGGCTAATCAGTGCAGAGCTATGCCTCAGAACCTTTGTTTTGAACCCTTATGCCCAAGCAGTCACCTAGGTGGCCTGAGTTGTTCTGAGTCAGCAGGAAGCATCCCTACTGTCCTTTCTCTCTCCCTGGAGTCCAGGGAGCAGGCCCTCGCATAAGTCTCGTCTCTTCCCTCTTTCCTGCCTGCTGAGTCGCTGTGTATAGCAGTTTTCGTGAACAGGCTGGTGTTCGGAACCTGCCTTACTCCAGCAGGACAGATTTCAGGGTGGAAATTCCCTGCAAGCGGGTGAGCCCCAGTGCCTGGCTTACTTGGGTCCCTTTCAGAGCATCGGTAGCATTCATCTGCTGTTTCTGTTCAGTTCCTGTTTTCTCTCCACGCTGGCCACACTGCCCTGGACAGACAGAGAGGGCTCTTCAGTTTCAGGTGGCACCCACAATGTGAAGCCCCAAAGCTGGTCTCTGACTTCTTTGAGCCCTGGCCAGATCTGATACCCTGGCATACATGCACCCCAGAAGGCCCTAGGCTCTGTGGTCCCCATTTTCAGTTGAGATGTCCTGCTCTCTGGTTTGCTTCCTGTGACTCTTGCTTCTCCAGGACCTGCTGATGAACCCTTGTCCTCTCTCTTTGCAGGTACTGTTCATGCCCCTGGTCTTTACTTCAATCTAGCCACCTCTGCCACTAGGTGGGCCTGTGCCTAGACCCCCAGACCCCAAAATGGGTGCACAGTGAAGACCCAAAGGAATGAGACATGCAGCGTGGTCTTTAGAGCTGCAGGAATGAAATCCTCAGCAGAGCTCCTAACTCTGCTAGCTGGCCAGCTGACGGACTGTGGCGGCCCACATTTAATCAGAACAAGCAAGGACTTGAGTGGACAATGGAGGAAACCTGAGCAGGATCTTGGGAGGCGTTCAAGACCCCTCAGAGCAACAGAGGGTGCTAAATAAGGAAAACTATCCAGAAAGTCTCCAGATGGCCTCTGTCGTGACCCGCCTTGCCCCCCAAGATGTCTCTTGGTTCTCAGTTCAATCATGCCTTGGCCATGCCACAGCCCCGCACATGTACTCAGCCTCATTGGTCTCCAACAGGCCTGGGTTTCTCAGTTTTTTCATCTACAAGTGGACACAGCATCTAATATGGCTGTGGGGAAAAATGAGCCAACACTGAAAGTGTTCAGCCTTCAGTAACCATTTGAATAAGTAGATTTCTCTCACATTTTGCTATTAAAGTGAAAGTTAAAAAGTTGAGTGACCAGCATAAAGAAAAGTAGAGCAGAATTCTCCACCAGGGAGGAGCCCCGTCCCCAGTAACATTTGGCAATATCAGGAGACATTTTTGCCGGTCACGCTGATGGGAAAGTGCTGTTGGCATCAAGCTGGGAGAGATGAGGACACTGCTAAGCAGCCTGCAATACACAGAGCTGCCCCCTGAGGACGTCATCTGAGAGTCCGCAGTGCAGAGGCTGAGAATCCCCACCACAGAACACAAACCGCGTACTGAGAGACGCAGATAGGAGTGCTGCTTTGACCTCTGTAGTATTAATACTTATACAGCAACAATGACACCATATTAATATCAGTATTGCTATATTAGCAAAAAAATTTAAGGACATTTGTGCATTAGGAAAGTTCTAAAGGTTGAATCATCACTTTCATCATCTTTGTTCCATACATGGTGAAAATCAGCTTCAGAGAGGTCAGGGGACTGTCCCGACTCACATGCCCCAGTCCGTGCTCTGCGGTCTGAAAGAGACCCCTGCCAGCCGTCTCGTCTGGCCCCCACTCTGTGTCATTGCCTCTCTATTCTTGCCCTGGAGAGAGCTGATCAGCACGAGGCTGTCCAGGACTTCCGAGGAGTCATTGAAGTTCAAGCTGCCCTGTGATTTGGAGAACTGGGGTCACCGAACTCCCCCCCTCCCTTGGTGGTGAGTTCGGGCAGCCTGTGTTGGACTCTCCCCTGGCCAAGGGCTGCTAGGGACTCTCCAGCGTGGGGCTGAGCTGAGATCCCCAGGTTGTGGTGTCAAACTGAACTGGGTATTTCTGCTGACAGTTACCATCAGGGACAGGAATTAGTGGAAGAAGGAAGGACCCGAGCTGCAAGAGAACCAGGCCTGTGGTCAAAGGCTTGCTCCTCCTGTTCGGGTTGCGGGATGGCTCTCCGAGCCCGGTCACAGGAAGGGATGCTGTGAGGCACAAAGAGCAAAGCCTGCTTGCTCAGGACTCATTAATCACTGGGAGAAGGGGCCGGCGCTCAGAGAGTTCCCGAAGTCCCTGAATGTTTCCCTTCCCAGAAGTTGTTGACTCTTATTGAGCCATTAGGAGGAAATCTCTTGACTGTATTTTTGCATGGGAGGACTTCCTGTGGCCGAAGGAGTCACACGTGTGTCAGCTGCCTCTGTTCATTGTGCGAGAACTCAGGCCATCTGGACCACCCAGGGCCAGTGTTTTCCTAAGGAGGGCAGGATGAAGGAGCCGGGATTGACACCTCGGCCAGTGGCGATTACCAGATGGCAAAATGCTTGTTTTCACTGGGTGATTCAGAGCCACCTCTTCACCCCCGGGAAGCCATGCGACTTTGCCTTCACCATGAGGGTCTCTCCCCTACAAAAGCTCTTCTCTTTCCTTTGCTGGGCTGCAGTAGAGGCTGGCTCTCAGGGCCGAGAGGGCACTGTCTGGTTGTGAGCCGTGGACAGCGTGGGCCAGCGTTCCCTTCCTGGGCCGATGTGATGCAGGACCCTGAGCCCCCACGCACCGGCATGGGACAGGCCACCAAGGGGTGCAGCCTGTTCAGGCTGGTGGGCCACGCAGAGAGGCTCAGCCTTGCTCCGCGCTGGCTGAGCAGTGCAGAGGAGCGCCTGACCTCAGAACCGCGTGAGATGGGGGTGGTGCTCCTGCCTGATCAGGGTACACGAGCTCTCTTCCTGTGGGGCCAGGCCCAGCGACTCTGCCGACACGCACGCCTCTTGCGTTAAGATGCAGCGATGACCATTGACACTTCAGACGCACAGACCATCCTAACAATGAAGGGCGCTGCTTGTATCAGAATAGTTGTGCGGCCTTTAGCATCTCCTCTGCCCCTGCCCCGCGCTTTGCCCACAGACTGCCGGCCAGGCCAGCTTGGATTGCACGGGTACGTGGACCTGACAGCTCCCCGCTGAGAAGAGCCACTCGGTCATAAGCTCATTTTAGCTTCTAGTGCTTTTCCCTGAAATTTTTGTTTCTCCAAGCTGAAGAAGCCCCGTTATTCCTGCTTCCCACAAATACATTTAAAAAACGGGGCACGAGCAGATGCAGACTGAGTACACGGCGGGTTCGCGCGCCCAGGCCGGCAGAGGGCAGCAGCGCACCAGCCAAGCCTCGGGCCCCTCCTTTCCTTCAGCAGGCCAGAGAGGCAGACTTGAATACTATCTGCCTCAGTTTCTCGGTCTGTAAACAGGAGATGCAATAATAATAATCGCCGTCCTCTCCCCGGGGTCCGAGGGCTCGCGGTGCGTGGGAAGCCGCGGCGGGGCGGGGTCTGCGGGGCGGCGCCAAGCTGCTCAGGCATGGAGGTGGGGAGGTGGGAGGTGGGGAGGTGCGGGGAGGTGGGGAGGTGCGGGGAGGTGGAAGATAGGGATGGGGGTGCCCCTCCACTCCGCGGCCTTGAGCTCTGCCTGTGATTTCACTGTCCCTGTATCCCTGTTTCTCTCCAGAGGCAGGAGTCTGGCATCTTATTCACAGGGGCCCCGGGGTGGGGTGAGCGAAGGGACACGGGTCTCCCTCCCCGGCAGCACCAGCAGAGTGCGCCTGGTACGGGACCCCGCGTGCCTCGCGGTCGCACTGGGCGTGCTGAAGCCCAAGGGTCCCGTCATTGACATGGTCTTGCCGGGCTTCAGAGAAATCAGGCTCAAGGGAGGGAGAAAGGTGCGGGCGAGAGTTGAGGTGCCAAGACCTGGGGTCCTTGCTCCCTCCGCTGGGGGGACCAGGGAGAGCACTGTGAGAAGCAAGTGGGGGAGCTGTTTGCAGCCAGTTGTTCTTGAAAATGGGCTGAGAAATAGGAGCTTGAAGTTCATCAGACCCTCCCGGGTAGTTAGAAAATGAATTAACTCATTGAAGAAAGAAATTAAGCTTCCGTAATTCCACCTCTCTGGTTTAAACCTGAACTGTTACTATTATTATTAGTAGTAGCAGTACTAATAGTAGATGGCTCTGAGTTGTACTACTACTTCATGTAAATTCCTATATGCTCAAAGCCCAAGGCTGGCTGAATTTTGGGAATTTTGGAATGTTAAGTTTTGGCACATTAGCGAGATCACAGCTGTGAACCTGTCTGCGGCTTTAGCCCTACTGACCTGGGCCCACTCCATAGCCTCTTCCTGCCGCAGCTTCCCCCTGTAAACTAGGGCTGCTGAACAGTGAGCCTTGGTGATGTGAAGAGCCAGTGACCTCAGCAGAGGGTCTCTAAGCTTGGGTGAGCCCCCTCAGGGGTGCTGAGTGCTGACAGGAAACACTTGGCTGTGGCCACCAGGAGGGAGGACAGGGTGCTGCTAAAACTGCCATGTGCAGAACTCGTGAGGAAGTCCACTGGCTCCAGAGCTGGAGTGTCCAGGGTGAGACTGACTGCCCGGGACAGCGCTGCTGTGGCCGCTGCCTTTGGGAGCCGTAACCCCCGCTTCAGGCAGGCAGGACCGTAGCTGGCCTCTCCCTCACACACTCACCTCCCCAGACTGTGTGGAGTCCACTTCCTCGTCCAGGCTCAGTCCTTCTGCCAGCGCCTCCTGTGCCCTTGGGCACCACAGTTCTGACCCTGCTGTCCAGGCCCACTTCTGTGGAAGGGCCTGCTACCCCTGCCTGGTGTAACCAACCTGCTGCTGACAATGCGGACTGAAAACTCACAGAGCAAAGGTTTTTCCTGCTCATGGTTTCAGCTCAGGTCACTCTGCCCCATGCCTTGGAAGCTGTGGTGACACAGGACTTCATGGCAGAGTTCGTGGAGGAAGAAACCTGTCCACCTCTGGTGGCTGGATGCAAAAGGACAGACGCAGGGGAGGGTCCTCCTAACGCTGTAAGACTTGTGTCCTCCAGGACCTGCTTCCTCCCACCAGACTCCTCCTGAGGAATGGGCAGGCTGGCCACTGCGCCTTTGGCATGGGGGCCTCTGGGAGCCATTGCTGACCCTAACTGTAACACTGGTGCACGCGCTTCGGCGACAGCCTGGGCTTCTGCTAGGAAGCTGGGGCGGTCCTGCAAGGAGAGGCTGTGTCCTGGGCACACAGTGTGTCCTGAGGCGCAGTCCTCTCTGACAACTTGGCTTACTGTGGTGTGTGGAGGGGGCATGGCAGGGCCCGGGCGTGGGGTGGGGATGAATATTGGAACCTGGCACCTGGGAGGTTGAGAGCCGAATCTGGTTTCAGGGCCTGTGTGATCATTTGACTCTGTCCTTCCAGATGGCCATGATAAGATGCTGCCAGGGGAGCGAGTGACCACTTCCGCACCACTGACACGGCGAGCTCTTTCTGCACATATTCCTAGTTTGTTCCACAGCTGTCCAGCTGCAGTCTGATCCAGCAGGATTCTCTGGTGTGCTGTCCAACCCTCCACGCCTGCCCTCTCCTGGGCCCAGCCTGGCCTCGTCCCAGCGTTCCCCTGCTGCTCAAAACTCCCTCGAGAGCGTGCACTTCGGTGTCAGCAAGAGCAACAGGTCCTGGGGAAGCTCTGGCAAGATGGAGGCTGCGTGGCTCTGAACTTGGCGGGTCTATGCCTCCCCACCCCTCCCCAGCTTTCCCTGATGCTGCTGGGGAAACAGCTGGGCGGGAAGAGCAGCCCAGCTGTCGGGGCTCAGCGCAGCGGCTGACTCGTGTCCTGACTCACTGCCCACAGCCTTGGCTTTGCTGAGTCAAAAATGCGCCACCGTTTCGGGTTAAGCTGTTCCCGGACCTTGGGTTTGCGGAGGCACAGAGCTGAGTGTGGGATCCAAAGGCGCACGGAGGCAATGAGCCAGGGCGGTGATGCTGTTGACTTCCTTCTGCGGCGTGGATGCTGTGTGGTGGCTCTGGGGAAGTCACCGGCCCTCGGAGCTGTTCAGAGGCAGTTGGTACAGAGGCTGGTCCTAGGCTAAGCTGCGTTCTGCTGTGTTCGCCTAACCTGCCTGAGCCTTGGTTACCTCTTTTGTGAAGAGGAGATAGCAACATTGTCCACAAAACAGCTGCGGGAGGGAATTGACAGAGATCAAGCCCTAGGGCTGCAGCCCCATGCTGCAGGCGATCTTGTGGTGACTTGGCCTGTGCTAGGGGCTCCTGAGTGCTAGCCACGCGGCCTGTGCTCTCTGCTGCAAGTGGTCCTTGGCCCGGGAGAGCTCGTGTTGTGTGCAGTGTGGTACAAATACTGGTGTTTTAAAAAAATTACAGTAAAACATGCGTGCCCTGGATCTCTTCAAGATAGCCAAGTTTCAGACACACTCATCCCATTGTTCTTGCCACTTCTGAACAGTTCTAGAACCCTGTTCTGTGTCTTTCTGTGGCTGGCCCAGTGTGCTGGGTTGATTTTAGACATTTATGGCAATATTACGAGGGATCCTCACCCTCTTTATTCACTGACCTGGCGACATGAGACCCCCGGCTCTTTCCCAGTCACAGTGACCTGGGTGACTGGACTCAGGACACCGAGGGAGCCGGGACAGCACAGTGAAAGACACTCGCAAGAGGGGACTCCAGAGCTGCTGCAGAAAGTGGTCAGCATGGGGGGCGGGTGTGTTCAAATTGAGCGGGGTATTTTGAGGGGGATTCATGGCAATGTGTAATATGTTCAAAAATTACAATAGTAATGCAGTTTTGGGTCGGAGCTTGCTGGAGTTTGGGCAGCACCAGGCCCAAGTGCCCCGTCTGTGAGCAGTGCTCAGCAGTGTGAGGCAGGCTCCTGAGCAGCCTCCTCATGCCCGGGGAGGCAGTCCTCCACCCTCCATTTGCAGAGCTGGTGGCTCCCCACTGTGTTGCCATTGGGGCTTCTGCTTCCTGTCTGACCTCCCCACCATGCTCCCTCCATCCATCCATATCAGGGCTCTGTATTGTCAGCTGTTTACTGCGGGGACGAAATGCCCAGCACCCACAGTTTCAGGCAGGAAGGTTTATTTTGGATCACAGTTTCTCGGGTTTCAGGTTGTGGTCAGCTGGTTCCCAGGTAGAGGCAGCGTGGCAGTGGGTACAGGGGCATCGCAGTCACCTCGTGGTGGCAGGATGCAGAGAGTCAGAGTGAGATGCACGGCCTCCAAGGTGGGGCAGCTGTGACCCGCTTCTCCGCTGCAGCCCCGTCACGCATTCAGGAATGAGCTCACCAGTGCGTTAACCACTGATGACGATGGTGCTCCTGTGATCCCGTCACCCCATCAAACCCAGCTCTGAACACATAAGCCTTTTGGGGGACATTTCAGGTTGAAACCCTAATGTGCTCTAGGCCTTCAAATGCTTGTGTGAAGCTGTGCTTTTGGGGCAGCCATTGGCTGGGAAAGCTGTGCTGGGACTGCATGTGGCCGCTCTGGGAAATGCGAACACACACTGCCTGTGTGAGCATCAGTCCCACTCCTGTAGATGCCTGTGCTTCATTAGCAGCCAGTGTGGCCGGGACAGAGAGGCACCATGTGCGCTGCACTGGCTGGGGCTGGCAGGACTGGGATAGTAGCGTGGGTCTCTTTGTGATACCCAAAGCTGGCACCTACTGGCTCTTCCCAGGGGGGAGGGTTTTACTGAGTTATGACTGTGGTTTGGGTACACCGTTATTTTGACTTTATTGTTAAAAGTGCCTCTATTGTTGATTATGTAAATTTGGCTTTGTTACCAAAAACTAATTTTGTCAGATAAAAAGAGTAATGGGGTGAAAGTGTGAACAAGTCTATTTGAGAGTCCTGGAAAGATGAGGCTCCTGAGGAGCATGGCTGGTTGCAGGTGGCACAGACTCTGCTCCCTTGAGAGAAGGCATCCTGTCCCTTTTCTCCTGGATTTATACTGGCCTTGCTGACTTGCATCCAACAGACTACGCAGAAGTGGTGCTGTAAGGCTGGGTGGCAGAGGAGTGCTGCTTCTCAGTGGGTCTCTTGGACAATCATGCTTAGATCCTGCTTCCTGGGACCCCCCCCCCCAGAAGTGCATTGTAAACAGGAGCAGCATGGCACAGTGCCCAGCCAGGGCAGATGCTACCCAGGATCAGGTGTTTTATTCGGCTTTGTGGGCCACTGATCTCTGTCTGTGGTAGCATGAGACTGATCATAGAAGACCTGTGAGTGGATGGGCAGAGCTACATACCAATAAAACTGCATTTTTAGGAATAGAGCTACATACCAATAAAACTGCATTTTTAGGAATAGGACCAGATTTGGTCCAAGGGCAATAGTTAATTAGTGTAGAGAGCCTTTCCCTGTCCTCCTTGTGGTCCGAGTTTTTATTTGTAATCCCATGGAAAAGTTACTGAAATTCTAGTTAATTCCAACCCATGGTGGAAAAAAAAGACACTGAGGCATATTTATAGTTGTAGGGAGCCAAGGGCGTGCTAAGTCCAGCTAGGCGATAGTTAACTGGAACAAAAGCTGCAACTCAGGGCTAAACCTGGGTTTTACTCATCCATGAAGAAGGCAGTGGCTTGAAGATGAGTAACTGGGAGATTGGTGGAAAGTGAGTGAGTGCGTAGGAGGTTGAGATCACCTCTGCAATATGCAGAGAGAAGGATATGCAGGAAGAGTTATCTGCGTAACACAATTCAAGGTAGTACCTAATGTTTTGGGGTTGGTGCTTTAGCTCTGTTGTGTAATTTTTTATGCCTGGGAAGCCATAGCCTGTTATCTGAGGCTGTATCCCAGCTGACAGTGTGGAGCATGGCTCTCCCTCCTGCCCGGCATACACATGCTTTTTTGGGGAGCTATGGAGAAGGGCAACACTGACCTGTTGCCTTGCTTCAAAGACTGCACATCAGCACCTCGGCCAGACCAGTTTACATTGCTTGAAGCCAGTTGAGGGGACAAGGAAAAGTCCTAGCCAGCTCTGTAAGTATCAGTACACAGGAGTAAGGCCAGGTTTAGCCGAGATGGAGATAATTGCTCTGCTTTCAAGGAGAGTCATCCAGGTGGGTGGTCCTCCACAAATTAGTCCTGGTATAACCTTGTGAAGCAGGTAAAATTACCTCTATTTTATAGATGAGGAAATAGAGGCTTCTATATCATAAAACCAGCAAACAGTAGACTTGAAATTCAAGTCTAGTTGACTGTAAATCCCAAACCTGTGCTCACTCATCATATTCTATACCTTTTAAAGTATTTCGTCAGAGTTTCTGTTATGGTTGATACATTGTGTCAACTTGAGCAGTTCAGAAGTTTAACTGAGAGACTCAGCAGGGAGCCAGGGTGCTTAGTTTATAAATATCCTGATCTTGTGCAAGAGGAGGGCATGGAGATTTTGTGAGTGCTACACCAGCTCTGTGTGTGTGTGTGTGTGTGTTCCTCTCTCTCTCTCTCTCGCTCTCTCTCCTCTCTCTGGTAGCCTGTATGTACTGTAAGGGAGGAAAAGAGGCTTGTTCTTCCCTCCTTTTTGCTCTGGCTGCTTTTGCTGGCTGCTGCCTTGAAGTGTTGCCCAAGTGCCATGCTGCCCTGCCTTGGGGCCAGCAGAGTATGGACTGAAACCTCCACAAACAGTGAGCTAAATAAACCTTTTCTCCCTTCATTTTGGGTGTTGGGTGTTTTGTCCCAGCAATGAGAGAAAAGTAACTTGTATGGCTTCCGTCGGAGCTGTGGAGCCGGGGGCTCTGATCACACAGTGCCCGGTCCATGTGCTGCCCTGCTTCCAGCAGTGGCCTGATGGGAACGGCTGGATGGTGGGCATCCGGCGCTCTTCAGGCTGGAGGCAAATTGTTGCATGTGCCTTTCTTTTGCAGTGTATATGCTTTTGTTCACTGTTTGTAGTTCTTTTAGCCTCTTTGTAGTTTGCTATCACACAATCCAGCTATCATCCCAAGAGTCCAACGAATGCAGCGCTTCCTGTAGCATGAAGTTCTTTGTCTGCAGTTGATGCTATTATGTCTTGGGGTTCACAGGCATCTTGTTCCTTTGGTGGGTATCTGGGAAAGATCAGAATGTGCAGGGTTGGCATTGTTGGAGTCCTTTGTTCTACGTTAATAGTCTACTTTGATGACATTCTCCCAGGAGTTGTGGGCATGTTATTTCAAATATGACCACGGTCGTTTGATTTATAATATTTTAAAATCCATTTTTATTCACATGTAGACCGTTCTTCTGAAGCGTACCCAGCTCTCTGGATATTAAGCTGGAGCTGAGTGGATGGAGTCTGTCCAGATAGTAGGTCCGATGCTGCTCCAGGCTTCTTGCTTCACCTCGAGAGGGGACCAGGTAACCACCATCATCACTTTCACCCCAAACCTCCAGGGCCGTGATGGGGGAGCTGCCAACTTCTGAACAGTTACTGACTCTGTGTAGTTTCAGGGTGATCTTGAAACCTTCTTGTCTGCTTCTCTGAGTACATTAACTCATGTGACAAGTGTTACTGATGTGTATGACATCACACAGGGTATTGAGCAAGGAGAGACACTTCTTGGCCTTACGAATCTAAGCATATAGTGAGAGACAGATGTCAGATAATTGTCTTGATGAATGAATATTTGTAAGCAAGATGATTTCTCTAAAAGAAAGGAGCATGGCACTGGAAAGCAGCACGTCCCTGAGTGGCCAGGGGAGGCATCCCAAGGAGATGCTTGGTTCATTAGAGATACTGCCTGGGTCTTCCAGCAAAAGGGGCATTCATGGGCAAAGCCTGCCTGGGACTCACTGGACAGAGGCTCTGAGTGCATCTTCCCTTTCCCAGACCAAGTCCCCCTTCTCTGAGCAGCCGTGGGGAATGCTGACCCTTTGCTCTCATGGCTGGGCCCTTGGAGAGGATCCTGGACACCCAGGGGGATCTGTGCTGGCCCAGTGCATCCACTCAGCTCACACTGACACTCCCAGACTGCATGATAGTGGGGGTGAAGGCGGGAGACACTCCTCCTGGTTAGGAGCCTGGGGCTCAGAGCTGCAGGGGCAGTGCGTTCTCACATGCGGGCTGGACATGGTGGTAGCTGGAGGATGCTGTCCAGGCCACTGTTAGGTGGCCTCGGGGACCACTTGAGTCAGTCTTCAGTTTGAAGGGCTGGAAAAAAAAGTCAAAGAACAATTACAAGAAAGAACATAGCTCTAAGGTAAGGGGTGGGTGTTGTAGTCAGGGTTTGCAGCCATCCTCAGTGACAGTGAGGACCTGAGCTCCTCTGATAATGAATACAGCTGAGTTCATATCAGGGAGCCAGTGTGACAAACTTCTGGAGCTTGAACAGCACGCATCTTCCCCTCCAGAGCCAGTAAGCGATGCTCAGAGTAAGGGCCAGGGCTCCCCAAAGTGAACTGTAGCCATTGTCAACAACCACAAGGTCCTGAGCTCCTCTAATGATGAAAACAGCCAAGTTCATATCAGGAAAGAAGCTTGACAAGCTCTCCAGAACCAACAGCAACAGGAGAAACAACAACATTTCCTCCTTTCCAGGTCTTATGATGACAACAGTTGTTGGCAACAGTCCTCAGGTGAACCATTTGCACTCAGCACCGTGCCGACTCAGTTCAGCTGGTGTTAAGTTGACCGCCAGTTATCAACCCACCACAGTGGGGGAACCCTAACTGGCAAACTTACAAAGCCAAAGAGGGGGTATGCATACTCTAGAGGGTGCATTTGGCCCCCAGAAGGCAGGAGAAGGCAGGGAGACGTTAAAATCTAGTATGAAGGTTAACTCTGAATTACAATCAGCTTTTCTGGCAGGAAAACAGCTTTAGCAGTCAATCTCTTCTTTGTAATTCTTCTTGGCTCTCATCGTCAAAATTTATCCATAGCTGTTTCTACTAAGTGCTGGCGTGCTGCAAGCAGTGGAACCCCTTGGGCCCCACTCAGCCCCTTCCCGGTGCAGTCGATTAGCTAGCCAGATGAGTCCACGGTGGGGTTATCTGTAGCACCCCCTTCTCACATCTCCAAAGTGTCAGTGATGTTTGAATCCGCATTTCCCAATTTCTCTGCCATCTGAACGACTGGTTTTGAAGTAGTAGTTAACTTGCACACCCCTGTTCTTTCTTCCATGGGAATTTTTTTGGATCCCTAACAAAACCAACACTCATGACAGCACTGTGCCGAAGCCTGCAAGACGGGTGGCACTCAGTTGTACTAGTTTGCTCCAATCTGTCTGATTTCGATGAGTCAGATGCCCTATGCTATGTGGCGCCCCTCCCTCAGAGCCCATGAGGTCCCCGGCGGTCGCCCCCATCCCCTCCCTGCTCAGCCCCTGCCAGCATCTGCACTGAGTGCGAAGGCCGCATAACGGCAAGGCAGAGGCGTTTCACGGGTGGAGGAACCCCAGGGGCAGTGTGCCCGCTCCTCTGTCTAATGAAACGAATGCCGAGCACTAGAGAGGTTAGGGGGCTGGACCCCCACTGCACAGTGGGGTAGTGGCAGAGCCCGCCGAGCTTTCTCCTCTTTGGAAGCTTCCGTTTCACACCTGACTCTGTCTTACCTGCCGACTTACTGATTGCTTTTCCTGGAGCAGATCGAGGTGGGCTTGGTCTTACTGCTGCTCCCTTCCCTGCGTGAGCTCATCTCTACCCATTCTGTCACTTCTGTTTCTTTTCTTTTCTCTCTTCCTTTCCTCCTCCTCTCAACTTTTTGGGTACACATGAGCGTGGATTCATCAGACACTGTTCTTGTCACCGAGGGATGGCAGAAAGTGAACTACAGTCTCTGCCCTCAAGGTGACCAGGGAAAAGCAGCGGAAGCAGCAACATGCACAACAGAGCAGGCTGGGCAACAGCAGCTAATATTTATAGTTTTGTGGGTCGCATCCTGGGCCCAGGATGTTAGCTACATGAGCTCATTTAGACTTGGCCACAAGCCTATGAGGTAGAGAGTATTACTTCTGTCATTTACAGATGAGGAACTTGGGGAGGAGAGGGGAAAAGGAAGTTTCTTGAGTCAAGGTCACACACAGATGGGAAGTGTATGGGGGAGGGTGAGGCAGAGGAGGGTGGAGTCTACATTTGTGTTATGTCCCAGTGTCACCCTGGCACATTTGCAGATGGAGTCTCTGGTCCTTGTCTCCAAGCAGTTGTAACCTTAGATAAAAAAAGAAGAGGAGGAGGAGGAGGAAGATAAATGAAAAGAAAGAGAAAGAGCTAGGTATGGCACAAGTCTGTAATCTCAGCACTCTGTGTGGCTGAGGCAAGAGGATCGCAAGTTCCAGTCCAGCCTGGGAAACTTAGCAACTTAGTGAGACCCTGACTCAAAGTAAACAATTAAAAACAAGGGTTAGGGATGTAGCTCAGTTTGAAAGCCCTGGGTTCATTCCACAGTAGAGAGAAACTCCCCAGCTTTGCAAAGAAACCTTCAAATGATTCTTCGTAGGCCAGGACTTGGGGACTGTAAAAGTGTGTAGTGATTTGGGTGAATCTGGACAGATGTAATCAGCCTGAGGAACCTGCTGCTATTTACTGGTGACAGGTCCTGTGCGATCCCCAAAGCAGATCATCATTTCAGGGCCTCACACTGCTCCCCGGGACGCAGAACTCCTGGGGCCTCAGTCTGCTTGGGCAGGTCCATGTGGGCTAACACAGCCCCACCCCAACGTCTCTGCCCCAGCTTGTTTTGTGCCCTGGCTCTGTCCCTGGCCATGGGACAGAGTGTGGCTGGGCCATCTGGTATAGGTCCCCAGGTCCTCTCCGTGACTTTCTTCTGACCCTGCCCAGCCTGGCCATTTTGAGAAGCTTGCTTTAGAAATGGAAGACACACAGCATCTTTTTCCAATAGAGTAAGGCTGTCTATGTGTGAGCCAAAAAATGTACATCTTGAGGCTTTATAGGATTAAATATGTTTGGCAAATACATAAATACGAAAGGAGGTTGGAATAAAGGCAACTGAGCAGACTTTTAGGCTTCTATCATGTTCCCTTCCTGCAGATGAGTGATCATTTCAAGATGGGTCATTTTGTTTAGCTCATCTTTAAAGGAACAAAGATCACTATTATTCATAAACAGCCAGCATGAGAAACAACCATTGCAATCAATGCTCACAAGTGCACATTGGGAAGGATTCTCTTCCTCTGCTTTCCTTGGCTTGGCCCTTCCTGTTCAGAGGCCATGGCGATGGCTCTTCTGGCCTGCACTCATTACAGACAAACAGTTGTAGCACATTTGGGCATCAGTACCCTGTTTGCAGCAGAGCGTTTTTGTCCAGCCCTTCAGTGCTGCTGATGGTTTCTGCGAGGCTCCCTTCCAGTGCTGGAGGCAGGAGACGCCGCTGCGGTGCCGTGAGAATGTGTGAGAATGAGGCTGTTTTGTTTCCTTGTGGTGCTGCTCCTGGGAGAGCCAGCCTCCCCAAGTTCACATCACAAGGGTTAATCGGCCTGGCCTGAGACCCGAGGAGGAAGATGTGAGCCGTGAACTCAGAGAAGTGAGCGGCCAGTGGCCGGACCGTCTCCGAGTGTGCAGCCTTCGAGACTGGTCACCCTGCCCAGAAAGCCTTCAGTGAGGTCAAGGCTGAGACCGGTGGAGGTGATGAGCAGAAGAGAATACAGCTGAGAGGGCAGCGACGACAATGGCAGGAACCACAACATGCGGTCCTCCTGTCCTCCCCATTGTCACTTCGCTTTGTGTGGCTCTTTCTCATCAGTGTTTAAACCATTCACGTCCTTAAATATCTATTACCCTGTACTCTGCTCCCCTCCTCTGATTCCACATAGTTCTTTTTCCTCTTCCTGGTTTATATGTAGATGTCCCTCAAAGTCTCACGCCCTCCGGCAGAGCTTACAGAAGGTGACTGGGTTGCATGTGCACAGCCCGCTTACTGAGCAGGCAGGCAGGCAGGCGGTCACTGTGGGCAGGACCTGAAAGGAAGCCCTTCCGCCCCAGCTCCTTGCTTGATCCGCTCTGCTTCCTGTGCCTGGTGAGGCGCGCTTCCACTGTGCTGCCTGTCATTTGAGGACTGAGACTTCTAACACGTGAACCAAAATAAACCCTCTCTCCTTGCAGTTGCAGGTATTGGGGATTTTGTCCCAGTGATAAGGAAAGAGATCAAGACCCTCTTCTAGCCAGATTTGCTGAAACCATTCTCTAAATGCTTTTTATACTTTTTCAGCTCTTCCTCCTACAGTCACCCCAGTTTGCCTATGCTTTTGAATATCACCCTAAGTCCTTTCCCCAAGGTTGGTCGCCAGTGGTTTTCCATTGGTCCTGACCAGGGAACAACTGAGCCCTGATCTGCATCTGCTCATGTCCTCTGCGTAAGTGTGCCTTTCCTCTGCCTCCTGTGTTTCTGGCCGCGGTAGATTTCTGTTGCTTTCTGGCATAGGCACAGCCTCTCTGGTTGGCTCGTCCTACCAGCATATTCCTCACAGATTGGTATTTTTTCAGGTTTTATATCTGGTCCTTTTCTGTTCATATGCACCCATCTCCTCTGATGCTGTTGCCAGCTCTACGTTGAAGATTCACATAGCCCCTAGCTCACTGTTTTTCTGCTAAGATTCATCCCAAAATGTCCAATTTCCTCCCAGAGTAATGTGGTTGTGCATGAGAAATTCCAATGCAAAATACCTGAAGTGGTACTCATTCCCTACTGTAAACCCAGACAATGAGTTCAGTCATCTAAGTGTTGTAACTCTCTTTCTAGTTTTCTTCACAATCCAAAAAGTTATATTTGTAATCCCATAGAAATGTTTTTGGAATCTCAGCAAGTTAATTCCAATCTACCACTACCAATGTAACCCATGGCGAGAGTAAAAACACCAAGATACCTTCCAGGTTTAAGGGCAGCCAAGAGGTCCTCGGTCCAACCCTCGTGAGGACATGCGGGCAAAAGCCTTGATCCTAGGCTTCTCCCAGAATTTATTAGCCTGTGAAGAAGGGGGGAGGCTCAGGGACAAGTGACAGTGAGGATGGCGGGAATTACCTGAGTAACTTGAGCTGGCTGGCCAGGTGTAAGAATGGCATCTCTGTAAATCGCAAAGATAAAGATATGCAGAAAGATCAATTTACATAACCCAATTAAGGTAGCAATGGAATTCTTTTGGGAGGCTGTCGCTTAGGTTTTTTGATATGCAAACTACTGTGCCCTGGGGAGTCATAACCTCTTTATCTTGAGGCTCTTGCCCAGTTGACATTCCTGGAGCTATTTGGTCTAACATCTGGTGTGCTTATATCCTGTACTTATTCTATAAGGAGAACACTATGCAAGGAAACAGGACTGTTTGTTGGCTTTAGAAATTACATACCAGCACCTCTGCTAGCCTTATTTGCAATGCGTAGAGCCAATTGAAGAGAGAAGAAAATACCCTAGCCAGCTTTTTACATATCAGTATAAGGAAATGAGTCTCCAAATAATGAAAGTCACAGTAATTGTTTTGCATTCAAGGGGAGTCACTGGAGTGGTCTCCCACAATTCCCCTCCCTAATTATTCTATATTTCCAAAGCTACCTTTAATCATTTCAATTACTCAGTTTGCCCAAGTGGAAATCTGAATCAGTCTTTTGATTCTTCCTTTCACACACATTCTCTGACAATGCCCTGTTCATTTTACATTTGATTTTATCTATAATCTGAACACGTCTTCCTATTTTTACTGCTACTATACCATGTGATCATTATTATCTTTCTTTGAAATTAGGACACCTCATTGTAGGTTTCCATGTGTCTTCACATTGAGAGGATGGGGCTCTTTCTAGAATACAAATCTGATAATGCTACCTGTGGGATCAAGCTCAAGATTGTTACTGTGACTTAAAGGCCCTTTTGAGTGTGGTCCCTTTTGATCTTATTAGTTTTATTTTTAACCACTCCTGCCTGCCACTGTATAACTGAATTATACTTTGCATGCTTAATTTCTTTGCAGAGGTTCTGACTTTACTTCCAAACTTTTGCATATGCTTGTCTCATGATGCCTTTCCTTTGTCTCCTATCCACAAGAGTGATTCTTGCCCATGAAGAGCTCCTCTCCTATGGGACGAGTCCCTATTTGTTTTCCAGCTGCACGGATGATTCTCTGTAGCTCTAGAAAGGCTGACCTATGCTTTCCAGGGGGGCTTTTGGGGGTACAATTATAATGTAGCAAACATATAGATATTTATAAGATAGCAAACTTATGGGTATTTCATGATCAACTAGAAGTCTCTGACCAAGTTTCTGTTCTGCTGTTTCAGCTGAGTTCAGTTGACACTGATGGTGTCTACAGCCCAGCTGCACACCTCTGATGAGCACAGAGTCAGAGTAATTGTCTGTACCTTAAGGCACCTGGGCTATTCAAGGGCTCCCTCTTTTTATAGTAAGGTCTTTCCCCATGCTCCCTCTGTAAGGACCCCTCCCTTGTTCCTGGAGTGTTTCTATTGTTTTAAGAGGAGCCAGTGTCAGTGTATGACTCAATTTATGTAACCAATTAGGCAATGTTTTGTCACTTGCTTTGTACATCTCACTTCTAAATTCTATATAAAGTAAACTTTTCATAAATTCAGCACTGTTGCCTTTGAGGAATTATCCTGCAACAGTCCACTGGCATGAAGATCCAACAGTCCGCTGGTGTAAAGATTAAATGCTGCCTTCTTATCTCTTCAGTACAGTGAGTCTTCTTCTGGGTTTGGCTTGGCTTGGGGATTTTCCTGCAACAGGCTAAGCGTGCCCCTTTGGTCTGGCATGGCACTTTGCAGCAGTGATGGCCCCAATTTGTTTGCATCTCCCTGTACCCTTAGGCAGTGTCCTCGCATCACCTCTGCTTGGCCATGTGACTTCTTTGGCCAATAGGACAGTAGAAAATGTCACACAAGGAGGAGCTCAAACGGTGTGTGCACTTTGGATTTTGTCTTCTCTTGCTCCTGCCATATCCACTCTGTGAGTAAGCCCAGCCCAACTCTGTGTGACAGGAGAATTGTGGCTGTCCATCTGGTGGCCATGGCTGGCAGCTGGCTGACTATTAGAGCTGCAGGAGGCTGTCTGGAGCTGTGCTCTTTCTGCCTGGAGCACTCTTACTCCAACCAGATTTCTTGTAAAGTGATACTCAACCCTCAGAAGTCAACCTAAGTGTCGTTTTCTGCAATCAATCTGCCTGGTGCTCCTTCTAATCAGATTCCTTCGAGGCACAAGCTCTCATCAGCCCTTTTACTTTCTTTGCACAGAACTTACTTGAACTTGCACTTAGCATACTTGATCGCACCATTATTGCTTTAAACAAGAGTGGACATCACAAGAGAAGAAAACAGTGGTATCGCAAAGCTTGCTGTGGGGTCTCGGATATGGCCTGTGTAAGTGAACCAATGAATCAATACAGAAGTTAACGTCCAGGGCGGGAGACTATTCAGTAGAAAGGGAGGTCAGTGACATTTTAGGCTTGGATTCTGAGTTTCCAGTAGTATGTCTTGTCACTGGCCTGTCTCTTGAGGTGACAATGTAAATTTACGGCCACAGTTCTAGTTGTTACTATCTTTGGGAGCAAACCCCCTTTAAGTCCATTTTTCAGGTTCCTGAGTGCAGCTTGAGTCGTGGTGCTCACCCTGCCACACCCAGCCACATGGCAGCAAAGAGCAAGTAGGAGGAATAAGAGGCAGAGGTAGATCCCGCTGCTGGGGGATCACAGGCTGTATGGCCTTGAGCAAGTTCTCAGCCTGGCTGAGCCGGTTCCTCATTCCTGTAGTCCTTTTTGCGAGGGTTAAATGAGTAGTGTGCATAAAACATGTAAGGCAGGGCAGTAACTCCTGCATCTTGCCGTGGGCCTTTCTCTCACTGTTGCTCTTTTCAGCCTATCTCTGCTTCCTTGGTCTCTCCTGCTTATACTGGCATGTGATAAATGTTACCGCAGTGAGTGCACGGAGATGGGGGGCTAGTCATTTCCTGCTCGCTGTCTTCTCATAAATGGCAAGTTCTCTCCGTGGCACATCGCCCCGGGGAGCACACCTGGGCCTCCCTCACTCTTTGGCTCTTTCTCAGCAGGACTCCAGGCACTCTCTCCTGCAGCTGATGTCGTGCTGCGTGCTGACCTGTGGCTTAGAGCACAGAGCCTGATCTTGCTGGAGTTCCCAAAGCCAAGGACGTTACGGTCTCAACTTCTCAACAAGCAGTGCATGCTTCGCTTGCGAAAGGGAATCAGAGGATCATGCTTGGGATGAAAATTCTTGTTGGCTACATGTAGGGGTTTGAGAAAAATGTCAAATTCAAGACAATTTTCTGGCTCATAGCCCAAGGTAGAACATAAAATGATACTACGTCTTTTGCTTTTAAATGTTTATAGTGCTTTGTGTTCCTGAAGAATCACGTACTCATTCTCGTTGAGCAGCCACGTCAGTGGCCCCCGAATCCTATGGCTGAAGCTGTGAAACGGTCTAGGGAGAGGACAGGACTTTGAGGTCTCAGAGTTCACTTGCTTTTTTGCCTCTGGGAAACACAAAAGCTCTCCTGTCTTAGTTGCTTTCCTTGTCACTGGCACAAAATCCCCGGCCCATAACTTAAAGGAGGAGGAAGAGGAGGCGAAGGATATTTTGGCTCATGGTTCAGAGGCTTGAGGCCCTACATGGTTGGGTGGCTCTAGGAAGAAGTAGCATGGTGGGAGGAACTGGAAAGAGGAAAGCGCTCCACCTCATGGCAGATAGGAAGCAGAGAGCCAACAGAGGAGCTAGGAAAGAAGATGGGCTCTTCCGGGCCGTACCCACAGTGAGCTGGTTGTTCTGTTATGGTTTATATCTGGATGTTCCCCAAAGCCTCATGAGCCCTTGGGTGAGGCTTTTGGGAGGTGACTGGATCATGGTAGAATGATGTTCACTGGTGCATTAGGCCACTACGAGTTTGTAGCTGAATGTGCTATCGGGAGGAGGTGAGCTAATGGGGCAGGTGTGGGGGGAAAGTGTAGACAGGTCTGCCTCTCCCTTCTCCTCCCTTGGCCTTTCTCTGCGCTTCATGCTTGCCATGCCATGGGCTGTTTCTTCTCTTTTGTGCTTCTCTGCCATGCCACCCTGAGTTGGAGCCAGCAGACTATGAACTGAATAACCAAATAAATCTTTCCTCCTTTAACTTGTGGGTGTGGGGTATTGAGTCTCAGTGATGAGGCAGTAACGCAGACTAGCACATTGAGCTATAAACTCATCAGGGGACTAATCCACAGAAGAGTACAGTGCTCCTACAATCCAGTCGCCCCCAAAAGTCTCACCTGTGAGCACATGAGGCTTTGGGGAGGTACCTAGATAAAGAGTATAACATCTCATTCATAGAACGTGATATCTGGAAGAGTATGCATGAAGATTCTGTGCAAGAAAACAAGACTGCTGTTTGGATGATCATTTAAGCTTCTTCTGTTTTCTGACTGCTCTTCCCATGAATAGTTGCTTGTACAGAGTCAGCCCTTCCACTTCAGGGGAAAGCAGCAAGAGAGGGGGACCATGGCTGCAGGGGTCACGCTGTGTGCCTGGGTCACAGCTCGGGTGTGGAAGAGAGGTGGTTGCTAGCTTGCTGGGTCATTAATGGATCACCAATTCCACTTGTGCATCTTCTTTTCTTTGTGGCAAAAATAATAATAAAAGAAAGAAAAAAGATACAGATGTGAATAAAATACTCACATACATGCAAGCAGTGTTATGAAGAGAAGGAATTAGGGTGAGGGTGCCCAATAAATCAATATTGGGTGTATGTATGAAAAATGCTAGCATTAGCAAGGCTTGTTGTCTTATCAAGGAAGGAATTATTCCAGTGAAACCTACGGACATGTCCAGGTAAAGGCATGTGTGTGTGTGAGTGTGTGTGTGTGTGTGTGTGTGTGTGTATTTCTCTATGTTGACTCTATCAATATTGCTAAGTGTTATAGAAGTTACAAGGGTGAGCAAGACTTGGTATTTTCAAATAGGGAAGGCGTAGGGCATAAACCCGAGCCTTAAATCAAGCTGAAATGTGGTTGACAAGGCAGGATCAGGGAGTCACTTAAGCTCCTGTGCTTGGGCTTGGCCTTTTTGCCACTGACCAAATCAAAGGAGGCCGTGTATTAGGGCAAAAAGAAGAGATGTAT
Organism: Dolichotis patagonum; assembly: GCA_004027295.1. Taxonomy (NCBI): domain Eukaryota; kingdom Metazoa; phylum Chordata; class Mammalia; order Rodentia; family Caviidae; genus Dolichotis; species Dolichotis patagonum. Next base: position 134,724 of record PVJX010001477.1, on the reverse strand, counting down.
TCAAAGCTCGCTCCTAGGAAATGGAGGCCCATTTGTCTCAAATTGCCACCTCCACGTGTGCGGGTGGGTGAGGGCCTTTCACAGAAGGGGCAGAGGGCAGGGCACACAGACGGGTAATGCAGATCTCACCCCGCTTTGTCACCTCAGTCTTTTTCAGCTCATTGTCCCTTTCCTGTGGCAAGGAGACTGAGTGCCAGGTGACATCTGTGTATTCTGTCCTTTCTTTGGGCTGAGGGGAGGAGAGGTATTGTTTATGTGCTTGGCAGCAGGAAGTTTGGAGAAGCTGATTATCTCTCTTAAAAAAATCACCCAACTTTTAAAGCTCCTTGTTGCAGTGCTGTTGCAGAGTGAGGTAAGTTGTAGTTTTGTCGTCCGCTGCTGTGTTACCTGAACAGGTACTGTAACTGCTTTGGGCATTTGTCTCTTTATGTGAAATGGGGGTCACGTAGCTTCACTTGAGTTTTGAGATGTTAACATGCTCACTTTTGGGGATTATTTTGATCCCAAATACCCTAGAGAATGTTTATTTTACTTTTCTACTCATTTTACTCTAGTCTAATCCATCAAAAGTATTTGATTTATTTCTTAAAACTCAGGGTCCAATCATAAGACAAGCCACACACTAACGTGAACAAGAAAATTGGAATACACAGTTGTTAATAGGTGCTATGGCTTGTGTCTAGATGTCCCCGCTAAGCCTTATGCTGTCACAGGTGGGGCTTTTCCAGAGGTGGCTGGGTCTAGAGTGTGTGACACTGGAATTAATTCATGGTGCACTGCTAGGATCAAGGGCACTAGGGTTAAGGGCCTGAGTGCTACCTGCCCTAAGTAGCTTGGATAAGATATAAAAGGTAGGAAGACCCTGGTAAGATCCCTTGCTTGCTTGATTTTGCTGCCTTCTGCTTGCCATGACTGTTGCTCCTCTGTGATGTCCCTTTGCTGTGCCACCCGACCTTGGAACCAGCTGGCTATGGACTGAAACCTCTACAAACTGTGAGCCAAATAAACTTGTCCTCCTTTAACTTCAGGTGTTGGGTACTTTGTCTTAGCACTGAGGAAAGTAACTAAGACAACAGGAAATTCGAGAACTAGTTAGACTGGCTGGTAAGAGGGACAGACAAGTCTGAAAAACAGAAGGACAGCAGATATGGGAGCAGCTGCATTTCCTGTGGGGGGCACACAGCACCACAGAAGAGCCCCTTCTCTTCTCAGAAGCAAGGTCCAGACCCAAAGAGAGACAGGACCATCATGGACCCCAAGATGCAGAATTTGCTGAAGGGTCATGCTGATTCACTTGCTGGAAGCCTCTCTCTGTGATGTCAGTGTCCAGAGGGAGGTCCTGCACCCCAGGGTGCACTGGGAAACCACTTGAAGGGGTTGTGGAGGAAGCGGCCCTTGGGAAGATGCGATGCCCTATTGACTGCAATGGACTATAAAACAGGCAGACAGATAGACAGACAAACTGCATGCTGCAGTAGCCTATGGACATGAGTCCAGGTGGGAAGGGAAACTTCACCCACCTGTTGCATCCCTCACTTTGTACTGACAGTGCCCATCACTGTATCCCTTGAAAAAGCAGAAGGAATCACCTCCATGATTTCAGAGCAGGTAGTGGAGGATTGACAGCTGACACAAGGACAGTAGGGTAATGTGTTATTGTTCTTAAAATAACTAATAACTTAGAGTTTTCCTAAATGAGTGTTTAGGACCTAGATGTCAGTAGTGGTGGACATCCTGTGCTCCCATCCAACCCCTGGGACCCTTGTTAGTCCTCTGCTTCTTTACTACGAAGCCCTCAGCCTCACCGCTCATGGGTGCTCCCCTGGCATTCTCCTGAAGTGATTGGCATCACCCAGACACCATGGTGTACTTGCTCTTGAATTCACTGGTTCAAGAGAACTCATGACTTGGTTTACCTTGAACAATAGTTTTCCCAGCTGTGTACCAAGGAGTTTTGTACTGAGAGCAACTCTTGTCTGTCTGAGCTGGCATTTTCAGACACAAGAAAATCTCAGCCTCTCCCCTCTCTTGTTTTCTATTAGATGAAGGGCATGTGTTTGGTTGAAAATGTGTCTAAAACAGGTTTGACCTTGACTTGGGCCATTGGCCCAAGCATGTGGCCTGAAGCCATCTATTAATAGAATTAAAATAAACAAAACCAAACAGCGAAATGCTCCCTTCTCTCTCTCATGCACTCCTTGGATTGAGAGTTTGGGTTTTTTCTTCCACGTGACTTTTAGGGAATTAGGCGTACGGGGCAGGGGAACTGTGGTTGTAGCACAGCTAGCTTGTTACCAAAACTACACATAAAAATTCTTTTTGTTCCACATTATTTCATTTCATACATGCAGCAACGATGTCTTGTCTCTCATCCAGTTTGTGATTGATACCGCAGGTTTTTAAGGCACTGCAGGAAACACCAGGGAAAATTCTTCAGAGTTTTCTACAAGAGAAAGTGTGGTTTCCTTTCTCTTAGAAGCTCACTGGTGTCTGAGGAGAGAACTGAAAGTCACTGAGTCCCATGACTATTTGCGTATACAAGCATTGATATACAGCATGTGTACATGTGTACAGAATTCTTTACTGTGAGTGGCAAGTAGTATATACACATTCCTATTTTTCTTTTTCTTTTTTTTTTTTGGTACAGGGAATTGAACTTAGGACTTCACACTTGTCAGGCAGGAACTGTGTGGCTGAGTTAAACCCCCGGCCCAGGCACTAGGCTAATGCTTTCCTTGTACTCAGTTCTTTCAACCTAGTGAAGTCGATTCAATTAATATCTGCCTACTACAAATGAGGAAATTGAGACACGGAGAGTTAAGTGATTACACAGTTAATGGGGGGTAGAGGGAGCCAGAATTATAAAATCTATTCAGTTTCAATATCTTGCGATTAACTGTGGAGTTAAATCCAGTCCACAGTGTATCTTTTGCATAGTTTAAGAGTAAAGAATGGTTTCTACACTTTTAAAAAGTTAGAAATAAGAAAAAAGAATATGTGAAAGGTTCTGTGTGTGGCCCACAAGGCCTAAACTGTTTGCCGCGTGGCTCTGTGGTGAGACCTTGCTGACGGTCAGAACCACGTCAGACAGAGTCCAGGCCCGGGTGCAGATACGAATCCCAGGGGAGCCCTCTCCCCATGGTGTCATTACACAGAGGACACATGACCTAGCTCTCGCAGGACAAGCTCCTTGGCTCCTGCTTTCACAGTGCTGGCATTGAATAGCTCCTTATTTACTGTGTATCCCTGGGTGCTCACAGTGACATCACGATGATGGTTACTTTGGTGCTTGCATTTGCCCATAGCTAAGACTTTGAGCCCTGCGTATCTGTCTATATCATGGCTGGAGAAATAGTTTCCCTGCAGGTTTTGCTGGGTCATGCTGCTGTGACAAACTCCCTGGAGGTCTTAAAACATAGACATTAACTTCTTTACAGTTCCAGGAGCTGGGAAATCCATGATGGCACCTGAGGATTGGTGTTGGTGGAAGGTCTGCTTCTTGATTTGCAGATGGCTGCCTTCTTGCTTTGTCCTTACCTGGTGGAGAGAGGGATAGAGAGGGGGTTGGAGGGAAGGAAGGACTGGGTGGGAAGAGTACGTTATTGTGTCTCTTGTGAGGGATTAACTCCATCCTTTTGAGCTCCTCTAACCCTAACCACCTCCCAATACCCTACCTCCTATGACCTCACAATGGGACAATGCACACATGAATCTGGGGGGGACTCAGGGCGCATCCATAGTATCTCCAGTGAAATTCCTCTTCTCCGCAGAATACTGGCTACCTGCTTACTAGCAACAGTAATTGTGCATAATGTACCACTCTCAGTTCCATTTCCACTCTCTCTCGGAGTCTCTGGCGTTTCTTTCTTGTCCTCTGGCTGTTTGCTCATGGCTGAGATCAGCCTGTCGTTGTGGCGCCAGGTGTGTGTCAGACCCTGTTAGCAGAGTCTCCTGCTGGAGTCCGGACGAACCTTCCTCAGTGCACAGTCTGTGCACCTCCTGGTGGCACCAGAGATGCTGCTGCCCTTTCCACAGTGCCAGGTCTCAGGGCAGCAGTGCAGCAGCTGTCACGACACCATCAGGATGAGGGATTCGCGGCCTTCACCGTTGAATCGCTTCAAGGCCACGCCTGTCTACTTAAAGAAGTGGCATTGCCTAAGGATTGTTAGAAATGCAGAATTTATGCCCTGACCCCACGCCCTACTACTGAATTAGGATCACTGAGGCCCACAGTTGTATCTCATTTGATTCTTAGGGTAACCGTACAGCTGAAACAACTGAGGCCAAAGCCTCAGTGGCAACTGCTTTGAGTAAACCCATCCAGCAGAACCCGGGGGAGGCTGCGTCCCCGAGGACCCGGGCCTTGCCTGTTAGCTTGAGCCTGTATCACATCTCGGCTGCTTCCTAGCTGTGTAGCTCGGGATCTTGCTTTCCTCATCTGTATGACATTGTTGAGCCGCGTGATCTCGGAGTTCCTTCCAAGTTCCCAAATCTATAATTTTAACGTGAGCCTGTTTTGCATATGTTCATTTTCCAAAGAGTGGGAGTCCTCTGAACTTGAGCAATGAAAGCGTTGGATCCTGGATTTAGTGGGAGGCAGACTGTTCTCCCACATGGCAGCCCTCCTTTGTTTGCATACCAATCTGGAACTCATTGCTGACTAATAGCCAGCATCTGCCTGATAAGTGGAATTATGATTTCCTTCCTTCCCTTTTTTTTTTTGAACCACAGTGGGAAATAAAGTCACCCCATAGGGAGGAGAGGAGAAAAATCACTCTGGAACCATGGCACAATTTCAGCTAATAGTAAGAAGTTGTTGGCAAAACATAAAGGAGGATGAGATAAGATGTGTCCTTGTTTGAGGGGGGCTTTATAATTTTGATAGTAATTCTATGGAAGAGAAATGTATGTACAATACAAGTAAAAGCCATTCTGTAGTTGAGCTACGGAGGTGCACAGTTGAGCTTTTCCCGTGAAGGTTACTAGTGAGTTCACACATTCAGACTGTGGTTGGCCACTGGAGCAGAGGGGAGGAAGGGGCCAGCAAGCTTAGGGAGCAGCTGGTCACATAAAGTTAGAGTGATCCAGCACTTTAGAGTATAAATTCTTCCTATGGTCAAGAAAATTGAGACCCAGAGGAAGCTGTCCAAGATTATACAATGTGTGACACACACAGAGTGTTTCCTCTGTATTTTCCATGTCATCCATCTCAGACTAAACTTGTGTTTCACTTGACTTCCTGTCTCATGGAGCTTAAATCAGTTTAATTTTTCTTTCTAAGTGCCCTGGAACACAAATTCAGGCACACTTAGTCCTGAGACTTGGGCACCTGAGTGGTTGCCAGCTTTTCTCCCATCCATTATGTCTTTAAAAATATTCTTATGCATTTTCATATTGAAAGGGCATATTAGCATTTCCAAGTATTCACCTCTGAATCCCAGATTTTTAATTTCATCATGGCAAAGCAGAGTGAGAGACAAGAAAGTGCTGGAGTGGGTCATGTCTTTGGGGTTCACACGGATTTGAGATTCACTGTCAGCAGTGGGATTTCTGGAAGGAGCATCTGAGTTGTTCAAAAGTGTTGCTCTTGTGGAGATTCCCTTAAATTTACATACTGTGCACCTCCTTATTAGAGCTACACTTTCAACTTTCTCGCCTTTTGCCGTCCCTTTTCTTAAAATATGATTTCTACTCTCCTACCTGAAGGTCTATTGTAAACATACTCAGATGTGAGTCTGCAGGGCTTTAGAAGTGATTCCGCACAGTCCTGGGGAATCTGAGTGGCTGTCAGAGAAGATCGTTCCCATTGCACCTCCTGGAAAGCTGGCTGTGGGCATGCTTTCAGAGAACTCCGTGAAGTAGTCTTGTGTTGTGAGTCTGTAACAAGCCAGCACGTCCTCCCCGCTCCAGATCTCGGGAGAGCAGAGTCCCTTCCTTTCATGCTTCCTCCACTGGCACAAGAACTGGCTGAAGGGCTCTGGTGAAAATGAGGGAGATTTGTTTCTCATGCAGAAAATATATTAAAAATAGGGGGTGAGACCTGCATTCTTTGTGTTATTGACCAAATTAACCATCATTATTAGCTTTGGGTTCCTAGAACATGAAAAATATTAATTGTTACTTTTTAAATTTGTATTCTTTATGGAGTCCTTTAGGGTACTTCATTACATGTATATGTTATAGTTACTTTCTCTTTGATGGGACAGCATATCCAATATTCATAAACTGAAGGAGAAGAGGTTTATTTTAGTTCACAGTTTATAGAGGTTTCAGTCCATAGTCAGCTGGCTCCAAGGTGGAGTGGCATGGCAGAGGGGCATCAAAGAAGAGAAACAGCTCAGGGCCGGGTAGGCAGGAAGCAGTATTGAAGGAGATAAACAGCTCAGGGCGGGCAGGCAGGAAGCAGCAAAGCAGCAGCAGCCTCCCTTTCCCTTTTATTTGATTCAGGCTATAGGCCTATTGGACGGTGCCACTCACTTCCAGTGTGGGGCTTCCTAGTAGCCATACCCAGAACCATGCTAAACCAGTCAGCTATCATACAACCTTAACCCATATTCATGCACCTTAGATCCAGCCAGCTCTGTGAAGCTCTATGAGCGCATGGGGCTCTGGAGGGGGAGGACATCTGGATACAAGCCATAAAAACACATTAATCAAGTCAGGATAAAAACATTTCTACCTTTCCAATCACTAGACATTTTTATATGTTGAGAGTTTCATCCTCTTTTTTTCTCCTTATTTTGAAATGTGTTTTAGGTTGTTTTGGCCAGTATAGTTACCTTACTGTGCTAGAGAAAACCAGGCGTGATTCCTTTAACTGTGCATTTGGCATCCTTGCATTGAATTTCTTTCTGTTCTCCCCTTTCCCCTTGCCAGTCTCTAGTGACCACTATTCTGTTCTGCTTATTGCTTCCCGCAGGTGAATGAGAACATGTAGTAATTGACTCTCTGTGCCTGGCTTGTTTTACTTAATATTATGGTCTCCAGTTCCGTCTGCACTGCTGCCAATGACAGAGTTCAGTCTTCTTTATGGCTGAGTTGTATTCCATGGTGTAAGTATACCACAGATTTTCATGCAGCATATCCATTATCCATTTGTTCACTGAAGTGCTACTGTGAACAGTACAGTGATAAACACAGGTGTGCAAGCATCATTTTGGTATAATAACTTCATTTCCATGGATATAATAGTGGAATTGCTGGATCGTATGGTAGCTTTATTTCTAATTTTTTGAGGAATCCTTGTACTGATAAAACAACTTAAAATATCATCTTGGCTGACTAAACTAGAAATGAAAATATTTCTGCTTAGCCCTTTATTGTAAAAAGTTAACATTACAGGTTTTCCAGGAAAGAAGGCGGATGTCCTCACTGCTCCTGTCCTGCCTTGCTTGCCTCATGCTATTGCCCTAACCGTCTTCCGTAGTACAGAGCACATGTTTATATTTGCTCTTCTAAACTCTTGAGTCCTTTCAAGCGGTCCTCTGTGTGAGTGGCTGTTGTGAACTTGGAGCTAGAAACTTCTGGCCTAGCCCTGAAAAACGGCTGCTGCTCTGCTTTCCTGGGGGAGGGCTTGGTGATAGCCCAGCCCTCAGGTAGACTAGAAATCGGTCTCTATCCCTGCAACACCGTTCTCACCTGAAAGAGACCCTGAAGTAGAGAACATCTTCTGACCTTTTGTGGGAGACACATCCTCACTCCTCCAGAAAGGTCTTGTGACTTTGTCTTCCCTGATCCTGCCAATCTTCCCATCCCTGGGAACCCCCCCTTCAGAGCTTCAGAATTCTCCTTCTTTTTTTTCTTTTAAAGGCCCTGAATATTAATCACCTACTAGTATATAAGAAATTACCCCAATACTTAGCTTCTTAAAATCAGCTTAGTAAACACGGTCTCCTGGTTTCTGTAGGTCAAGCATTCTGCAGGGGCTTATCTCTGTGGTCCTGGCTCAGTGTCCTTCTAGAAGGTACACTCGGGATGGCCTGCAGGCTGCAGAAGCCAGAAGGCTTGTCTGGGGCTGGAGAGCTGCCTCCCAAGATGGCTTCCTCACAGACTGTGGGAGGGAGGCCACAGCCCTTGGGGTATGCGTCTCTCAGGAGGGCTGGTCGGATGCCCCATGATGTGGGAGCCTGTTTTCTCTGGAAGGAGCGATCTATGAAAGAGTACACAGAAAGCTTACAGCCCTTTATGACCTTGTCTTGGGAGCCACACTCCATCGCTTCTGCAGCGTCCCGTTAATTACACAGGTCAGCCCTGTTTCACTGGAGGCCATTACCACAGGTGCTAAAAACCATCGGGGAGGGATCATGTGTGACCATCTTGGAGGCTGGTTGTCATAACCACGTCGGCTCCTATTTCTACCATCATCTTCATTATTAGAGTCCCACCTAATGATGCTGTCTTCTCTTCCTTAGCCCTCGGACTCTAACTGCTTATATGGGCTCATGAGATGCTGCCTGGGCTGTTGGAGCAGGCATTCCAGGCTCCAGTGCTTCCCATTGCAGGGCTGCCGGAGGACAAGGCATCTGCTTAAGACTGCCAGGGAGGAGGTGGGTTTGGCCATGGAGAACTTGGGTACTCTGAAACCTGTCTCTAGGCCCCTGGTCGCACTGCTGCACTAGTCTGCGGCACTTGGAGGAAGTAGTTTTTAGAAACTCATGTGAAGGTGGGTTTTGGACTAGGAGAAAGCTGTAACAGCTCTACACATGTATACAGTGATTACATAAGTGAATGAAAAGTTCATTCTGAGAACTTGCAGAGTACTATAGAGTCAGTAGTGTTTTAATATCCTCTCCAAAGTGGCTCATCTCCTAAGAATGATTTCTCATCTGGATGCTAATGTAGTACCCCTAGCCTCTGCCATGGATGGGCAGAGCTGGCTTTGGGAGCTGGGTGTTAATTCTGTGTTACTCTTCCCTCACTATGAGGAGAGTCTGAGGTAGAAGCTGCAGGGCAGAGAGCCCATCACAGACGGGGTGGACTGAGCCAGAGCCATTCTCTTCCTGGGCACAGGTCCATCATGGCACTGACACTCAGGGGCCAGACAGCCCGACAGATGTACACTCTGGGACTTCAAACTTCACCCTCCCGTTTTCCTCTGAGGTTTGAGAAAGTTTGCTAAAAGGGATACAAGTGGAGCTGGGCTGGGAAGGTGGTCATGGGCACGTGACTCCAGCTGCTTCTGCTTAATTATTTGCTCTCCTTTCTCTGCTTACCAGCGCCTATTTCACTAATAAGCAAGACACATATTGGCCACATGTCAGACTACCTTGGTGTTTATTTGGCTTCAATATGGACCTTTTTGGAGCATCTGTGTCTCTGGGGTATTGAGATTCTTAAACATCTGTGACTGTCGATTTCAGCTGAGCTGATGCTGTGTTCTTAAAGCCCAAAGTCATGGCTCCCTGTGATGAATATGTTCTGGCCGTTTGAGGAACTTAAGCAACCTTGAAGGCTGGGAGTGAGGAAACAGAGGAGCTGCTCTGCTTGAGGGGAGGTGGCTGCCAGATCTGGGGCCTAAGGATGCATCAGGCTTTCCTGTCAAGCTTTCCTGCCAGCAGCTCACTCCCACAGATCAGAGATTGTCCAGTAGGTATCAAGGTAGAAGGAGGCCCCTCGAACAAATTGGTACGTGGGAGACCTGGACTCTGAAGGACCAGACTTACGTCCCAAATCTGCTGCTCTTCAGCTCTGTGCTTTTGGGAAAGTTCCTTATCTTCTCCAAGGAAAGGAGAGAGCAGCGTTATCCACACCTGCACGGCCAGTTCCTGGATAGCAGTGTGCATGCTGATTACTGACCGGTTCTTTCAGGTTTTAGTAGCAAGTTATACTGGCCGCATCATGTGAGTTGGAGGAGGATTCTTTCCTCCTGTATTTCCTGGAAGAGTTTGAGTCAGATTTATATTTTTTCTTTCCTTTCCTAAATATTTGATAAAATTTAGCAATAAAACCTGAAGTTTTCTTTGTGGGAAGGATTAGATATCAACTTTATCTTATGACACTGTCATCATAAAGAACCGAGTGGGGGATTATGGGAGTATCTGTCCAGGAGTGTGAAGCCCAGGCCGATAGCTGGTGCTGGCAGATGCTGCTATCTCCTGGGCAAAGCTGCCCGCCAGCCAGCCAGGCAGTGCATCTCACTGAACCTAAGTCTCATGTCACCCCCTGCAGCAATAGGATGGAGCCTGTGAGAACTGCAACCTGGGGACTTTGAGGCAATTACCAAAACTCAGACAGCTAATTAGGTCACCGATTAAAACCATGACACCAACTCAGTTATTTTGACTCAAATCTCAGGGTGTGTCACCATTTCCCAGCTGGAGTGCCATGGTTCCATAAATCAGTTCCATCGTGTCCTCTGATGCTGTGTCCCTCTCTGCTCTCCTGCTAGGTTGCTGGGAGCCGGGCTCCGAGTTACTTTCCTATAGATTCACACAGAAATCATTCTCTTGCCGTCGTGCACCTCCAAATCTCCATTCAACGCTCCGGTCATTCAAGCAAATGGGCAAGCCTGTGGGGCTGTGAGCGCCCATTAGAAAGCTTTAGGGTAAGGAGATAATTCCCTGAGAGGATGGCTGGATCCGAGCCAGGGCCCCGTAAGGACTGCCGCCAGTCATCAGTCTCTGCTAATCACAGAAGACACTCAATCGAGCAGCCTCCTTCAGGGAGCTTCCCTGCCTCCGATGGCCTTTCTGAGATTGATGAGGTGGCATTGGAGCCGCCTCTTTGCATTGAAGTGAGCAGGGTTGGGAAGCAGATGAGTGGGGCAGGTCCCAGCCCAGGGGGAGCTCAGAACCCAAGAACTGTGGAAAGGACCTGGGTACTTTCTCCTATTCCTGGATATGAACTCATGAGTCAGGCCAAGGGAGAGGAAGTTTGCACAGGGGGAAACTCCCCAGATTGCACAGGTGAGAGGTTAGGGATGCTGACAGTACCAGCAAAAGCAGAAACAAAATCAGGTGCTGCTGTCGGGCATGTCTGAGGCACTGACCTCGGCTGGTTGGACGCATCTGCGGGGCACCTGCTGTGAGCTAAGTTGTATTCTCTCCAAAACTGCACACTGAAGGGCCTAAGCTATGACGTGATGCTGTTTGGAGACGGGCCTTTGGGAGATCATTAAACTTAGGTGAGGTTGAAAGTTGGGGCTTTCATGATGGTCTGATTCATGCCTTTAGTCTCTCTCTGGAATCACCAAGGAAAAACCATGCGAGCAGCCAGGAAGAGGTCCTCGCCTAAGCACAGCATCTGCTGGCACACTGATCTGGATCGCTCAGCCTCCAGGACTGTGAGGAACAGAACTTCTGCTGCTTAAGCTCCGCAGTTACTGTGTTTTGTGGTAGCAGCCAGAGTTGCCCAAGACAGCGTCCATGCACTTAGAGAGATGTGCAGCCCAGATCTCTAGGGGCTGGGTGCACAGTTTGTATTAGACATAGTGAACAAACACCCAGTCCAACAACAGGATGGTTCACAGGTTGTTATCAGAAAAAGAACTCTAAACAGCTATAATCATGCCCAAAGATACGCACGGGTGAGTGAGGGTCAGGCTTGCTTAGGCCCCAGAAAGCCAGTGGTCCGCCTGGCTGAGTTGTATCTCTGGTTCTTGGCATGTGGTAAAACAGGAGAATAACAATATCAAGAAACTATTAGAAATAGCATCTAGGGAATAATAGGAGTTTTCATTGCTCCCTAAACTTCCAGGCTCTTTACATGCATTAGTGAGTGTATCTGTTGGTAGCTACTCTCTGGTCCATGCCATTGTTGCCCTTTTTCCTGGACTATTCCAGTATTTTTAAAGCAGAAACAGTTTCTCTATCCTTGTGCCCTAAAATCTATTTTTTGCAGCTTCCAAAAGGACACTTTCAAGGTACTGTGAGCTCGTTCTCTGGCTCCAAATCCTTCTGCAGAGTTCCCTCTTACCGTAAACCGCAGTCTCCCTGCTGGTCGAGGGCCCCCACTTCCCTTCCGTGATCTGGGGCACCCTGGCCTCCTGCATGGTCCCTGCGTGTGTCATCAATGCTCCCCACCCTGATCCTTTGCGTGCACTGTTCCCATTGCTAGAATGTTCTGCTTTATCGGAAGCACATAGAACATTCCTTAGAATCACTTGTTGAGTGAAAAAGATGAATAATTATGTTTTTCTTATCTTTATTTCCATTTAATTGCGTATTCTCAAGAAAGTATGTGGCTTTTAAAAATATAAAACGCTAACAAGATAAAAAGGGAAAAAGAATGAACTTTGTGTAGTCACAGAATAGTAATTGAGGGATCTCATCAACAACACACACAATGGGATCGGTTCTGACTGAAGCTGGTGAGTGGCCGATGTGGCCCTGAGAAGCAGCCTTTCACTCAGGCCAGCAGGGGCTGTCACGATGGATTGGGAATAAGACATACTATCAGCATCAAATCAGTTGCTACCTTCACTACTCGCTAGGATTCCCAGCACTCTGGGAGGCTGAGGCAGGAGGATTGCAAGTTTAAATCCAGCCTCGGCAACTTAGCAATTTAGTGAAATCCTGTCTCAATGAAACTAAACCAAAAGTAAACATCTGGAGATGTAGCTCAGTGTAAAGGCCCTGGGTTCAATTCGCAGTGCCAATAAGATATGTAAACAAACAGCCAAGCAAACAGAAAGTGATTTCACCAACACCTCAAGGGGCTTGTTAGTCACACTCAGAGGAGGATGTGTATATGTAGTATGTGTATATGTATTATGACTACTCCCGATGACGGGAATTTGATTAACTGTAGAATGATTTTGGTTCTTACCTAATTCTTTGTAAGGAAAGGCTGGAATTCTTTTAGGAGCCAGCCGTCCATTTACGCTTTTGTGCATATACTATCACGCGCCTTCTATGTTTAGGGCTCTAAGAATGTGGAGCGGTACCAGAAGCCAGAGCAATGAGGTTCCTGTTCCCAGGCAGTTGCCTAAAACACACTAGGACTAAGGGCCATTTGTTCTCTGTTTAGAATCCTGGGCACAGAAGGCAAAGAGAGCTAGACGTGTGTTTCATACTGTTCTTGGTGTCTGCTGCGTCTGCCTGGAGTCCTGGCCCTCACGGTGAGGAAGGCACAGGATGACAGGAGCCGGTGGGGTGGAGAGGGAGCCAAAGCACAGCGTCCGGACGCCCGCCTGTTGGCCTGGTTTCGGGAACCCACTCAGTTTTCCTTCAGTCCCCCACAGCACGTGCCAGGCATCCAGGGAGACTGAAGTATGACTGAGAAGTGATAAAACTTTGAAATTGTTTCTATAAAAGAAAGCTGGCAGCCTACACAGTCAATTACAAACAACACCTCAAAACAGAGCATAAATGATATCACACTGTTGACGGTTTTATAGTGGGTGGGTAGGAGTCCAATCCAGATATTTACAGGCCCTCTGATGTGCAGAAGAACTCCTCAGTCTCCCGCCCATGGGAAAATGTCTCAGATGCCGCTTCTGCATCCTCTGCCTGTTTCCTTCATGCCAAAACTGTGGTGTCTAATTTCTTTGAAGATGGCTTGATACAGAGGCTTGTGCAGAGCTTCATGCATTAAGCGATACCCGAAAACCAGTGCTGTCATTTTCTAAGCAGACAGCTTCTGATTTTCTCACGCAGGATTGCCTCTCTCTTGTGGGACAGCGCCCCACTGTTCCTGTAGCAGGTGGTGTATCTGTACAGTCCAGGTGAATTTCAGCCTGCGTGTTCTTTCCTGACACCCACGCCTGCAGGACTGAGCAGGCCACTTAAGGCGATGACTGCGTTCTGTCTGCTGTCCTGTGACCCAGCTCAGCCAGTCAGGTCTGTGTTTTGTGGTCAGGGAAGCATTTACACTGGTTAGTGGAGCTAAAATACATGTCAGCTAGAAATCTTAAGCTCAGAATCTTCCAGTGGGAGATACAGGCAGGTATGAGGATAATCATGAGGAAAGGCGGTGAGAAGCCCACCAAGGGCGTCACAGCACTGAGCGAGCACGGCAGAGCCAGGTTGTAGTAAATCCCTTGGGGGCAGCCAGGCCAGAGCCTGGTGTCCAGGGTGGGCCAGGACTTGCTGGTTGCCAGGAGGCAGGAGGGAGGGAGATCCTGGCAGAGAGAAGGCCGAGGCACAGAAAGACAGAAAACTCTAAAACACTACAGCTGCGTTATGATTATCACCAGATCTGAGTCCTCATTTTCTTATAAATTGAGAAGATGGATGGAATCCAGTTTCAAGATACAGTCGGAGGATCACCGAGGTGCTTGATAAAAGGCACATTGCTGGTACACGCTTTCCTCTCGGTAGGTCGGGTCCAACAATCTGCGGTTCTGAATCGCTCCTCTGTCTTTCTATGCCTATGCCTGTCTAATTCTGAATCAAGTAATCCTCAGGCCATTGTCTCTTCAAAAGTTCTGTGTTAGGATGTTGGGTCTCTTGCCTGGCAAATAGTGGGTGCTCAGTAAATGGATAATGAATAAGTGGAGACTAAGTGAAAAGAATGGATGGGCTGGGCAGTTAAAGACCGAAGGCCCCGGTGGGATGTGGTGGTACATTCTCCATGATCTTGGCACTTTGGAAGGCTGAGACAAGATGACTGTTAACTTTATGCCAGCCTGGGCAACTTAGAGGCTTAGAGATCCTGTCTCAAAATTATATATTGAGGGCCTGTAGTACACACCATCCTTGCCCTGACCACCTCTCCTTGGAATGTACATTGCAGTGAGTGACTTCTTAACTTCCGGCCAGCTAAGGAAGCTTTCTGGAGATTGGATCCCCAATAGCCCGTGTGCCAGGTGGCCCTGGCCAGTGGCATGTAGTGTGGCTGTGTAACCAATTGTCTCCCTTCTCCTTGATCGGGCTCCTGCTGAGTGGTGGTCTATACTGACTTCCTGATTCCCCAACAGGATGAGGCTCAGTGACCCCTACTGAGAACCACCCTAACGATGCATCCTGTTTGCCTTCTCTTCCTGGTCTCACTTTTTTACCTGCTGTTTGCATTTCCAGGCAATACTCCGCATCTGGAGAAATCAAAACCAAGATCATCTCTAAGTAACACTGTACATTAGACCCTTCCCTGGCCCGCCTTGGGACGCTCCTAGCTGCCCCTTTTGTTCCCTAATGAATCCCACCCCCTACCCTTCATACTGTGTATGCAATAAAACTACTGTCGAATCTAATTCCTGTCCGTTTCCCCCCAAGATAACTTCGTTTTGTTTTTCCAAGCAAGAACGTCTTCAAACAGGCATCACGTCTAGGTAGCTGGGTGGTAGTGTCGTCCCCCGAGGAGGGCTGGGTGAGTCTCAGCCTGCTTGAGGGGCTGCTCCTCACTCCTAGTGTCCAAGCGCTGTCTTCTTCGCACTCAGAACTCGCGAACCCCCCTCTTAGCAAGCTCTGAGGCCACGGCTCGTAGACTTCCGGGTGAGTCTGCCCGTGAGAATCTGATAAAAGCCCTTGGTGCTGGCCTCAGGAGGGGGGTCCAGACCAACAGCTTCCTGTGTAATGCCAAGGACACCTTAAAATCCAGCGGAGCCTCCTCCGGGCAGTTTCCCCAGTTCTCTATGCTGAAGGCACAGTGAATTTGTCACCAATCAACCTTAGCTCCCAACTCAAACCACATGAGCCTCACTGCACACGTGCAACCGTAGCTGGACCCATTTAGACCCCGACATGCCCACTGTGGGTGGCATGCAGAGGTCAGCTTGGTTAAGGCTCCGTCTCATTCTGGCCCTCACCGTGGTGCACTGGCCTCTGTGCCCTGGTCTGTGAGCCACCCTGTCCCGTGTCTCTGTTCTGTGATTGAAGGGCAGCCCCTGAAAGCACCAATGTCGAGGGCTTTCTGGTGCCCACAGACTGGAGCAAGGCAGAAGGGCTACCCTGCCTCCCTCTCAGCGCACTCGTTCTGTTTTCCCTGCCAGCTGACTGACTTCAGTGCCCTTTCGCCCCCTCCCAGCCTCACCTCAGGTCTCTCTCAGGGGATTCATTACTTCCTTGCCTATATTTCCCTAGCATTTAAAAGGTACCGTTGAACACAATGTATTATGGCTCACATATTATGCATCTTTATCCCTCCCCAAATCACAAGCTCTTCGTGTGCAGAGAGATGGTCATTTTACCTATGTTTTGTATGTGAAAGTCTGTTCACAGAACCTGGCACATAATAGGTGCTCAAGACACGTATATCAAAGAGAAGCACATATGAGGTATTGACTGACAATTGTGGGAAAGCCCTGATGTCCAGTTTCCAGCGAGTCCTGTGTGCATCTTCACTGGTTCCTGCCATCGCAGGAGCAAAGGTTCAGCTACAGGTGAGGTTGATGAGAAAAGCAGATGAGGACTTAGCTTTGGCCAGTGAACATGTGTGTGACTCTTTGGGAGGGATTTGGCTTTGGCTGAAGGGAGGTTGATTTAGATTTATGTTAGGCCTCTGGGGGCCAAGTTCAGCAGGAAGGGGTGGGGGTACACCTGCTCTTCAGCAGGGGAGACCTTTTTGCATCTCTCCAGTGAATGCATGATTGATGTCCCTTCCAGGTGGAAATGCTTCGTTTGCTTGTATGGTCGTGGCTTGTTGAAAATAATCCCTACTGAAACACCGAAGGGAACTTGGGGTCAGCACATTGGCTGGAACTGGATTGAACTTGAATTCTATTTATATGGGAATTGGCTTCTCCCTGGAACTGGGAGGCAGGAGTGTGTACTAGAGATGGGTGAGGAAAGCAGAGAATCTGGGTTGTTAGGGCAAGGTGACTTTGCCCAGAACTGAAATTAGAAATAGATAAAATGTTTAGATATTCGGCAAGGGCCAGGACTAGCCACTGGAAAGACACTCAGGCAAAGAAAGCCTACAGAAGAGTGAAAAGGCACCCTTAACAGGAGACCCGGTGCAGATGACTCAGTTTACACCAGATTTGTGCACTCAACTGTGTCTAGAAACATTGCTGCCAGACATCCAGACACAACTCCAAATCCATTGATTTATTAGGGAACATTAACCCGTCCTTCTCCAGTTTCTTCCATCTTCATGAATGGGCCCACCATGCTATTGCTTAGACCACTTTTAGGTGTGACTATTGGTTTTTCCATTGGTATGCTCATGTTGTGGGTTGAAAACTGGTGGTCAACTTAACAACAGCTGAATTAAATCAGCATGGTGCTGTGTGTAGATGGCCCACCTGAGGAAATTTGCTAGCATAATTAGAGATGTGGAGAAGAAGAGCTGGGCATTGTGGGTTCTCCTAAGTGTTGCTGTTTTGAGGTGTTGGTTCTCCTGGAGGAGCTTGTCATGACCAGCTTCCCCAATATGAGCTCGGCCATTATCATCAGAGGAGCTCGGGACCTTGTTGGTGAGAGGGACTGTGGTTCACTTTGGGGGAGCTCTGGTCCTTACATCAAGCATTGCTTCCTGGCTCTGGAAGAGAAGATGTGTGCTGTTTAATCTCCAGAAGAAGCTTGTCACGCTGGCTTTCTGGCACGTACTCGACTGTTATTGTCAGAGGAGCTCTGAACCTCCGTGTCGCTGAGGATGGCTGTGGTATATTTCAGGGCAGCCTTGGTCCTTATTTGAGCATGACTTCTTGGCTCCAGTGTAGAACTCTCAACCTACTGACAGACCCTTCACCCTGCTGGCATAGACTTTCTGGCTTCCACCACTGACCTTTGGGCCTTCCCAGCACAGATGTGTAGAACAGGTTGGCATGAGTCCTTCTCGTGGGCTCTAGACCTCCAGCTGGACTCATGGGAGGCATTGTCATGGGCTCTAGGTCTTCATCTGGACTCATGCAGGACATTGCTGTGGATCCAGGCCCTTGGATGAATATTCCAAGTCTTTAGTGTTGTGAACAGATTTCCTGCACTTTCTTGTGTTTAACTCTGGGTGACCATCATAAAATAATATTATAAATTCTGTGTCCTGATTCTAGTTCTTCTCACAACCCTTGACTACAACAGCCCAATATCAGCAGGTCCCATTAAGCACAGCCTCTGAGTATTTTCTATAAACCTGCCGAACTCTTCCTATCTTCACCAAAACCGTTAATGTCAGGCCACTATCACTTTGTGCCTCTCTCTGCTGAGTATTCTCCACTTCCTAGATCTCTGGAATCTCCCCCTGGTATTTCTCAGGTTCACACTGCAGTGTTTCTCACCGGTCTCTGGGTAAAGTCCAAAGTCCTCCCAGAGCCTTGCTGACCCCCCATGATCGGCCTCTTCTCTCCCAGCCTCCTCTCTCGGCTCTGTTTGTGGCTCAGCCTTTGTTCCATTCCTGCCAAACCAGCTCTGTTCTTTATTCTCCACCCTTCCAGCACCTTTTCTCATTTAAGACTATATATTTTAATTAATGATGCATTTTCATGTTTATTTTTTATTTTAAAAAAACAAAGCATAAAAACAATACAGAATTTAAAAACAAAATAACAAGAAATTAACACTAATGTATTGTGTATTGTTTTCCTCAAAGTAGTTCACATTACAGGCATAAAAATGGCATAAAAATGATCAAACAATCAAATGATGAAAGCACAAACTTCTTTTTGATGAACTAACAAAGATTGGTAGTATAGTTATCTATCTTGTATATCTATACTTACACACACGTATATGTATGCATATAATCTTTTTCTTTCTTTCTTTTTTCCTTTCCTCATCCTAGTTGTTCTTTCCTTTTGAGCACTTTCTTTCCCTTTCAGTTTCACAATATCTAATGCACATTTTGTATATTATTTACTCTTTCAGTTTTCTTTTTATGGTAGGGAGACAATGCCATATTTACACATGTCAGCCTGATTTATTTCACTTATAAGTATTGTCTCAAGTTGCATCCATTTCCCTATAAAAGCCTTAAATTTATCCTTCTTTATTGCTCCATTATATAAAAATACCACATCTTTTTTATCCATTCTGCAGCCAAACAAGAAGCTAGTACAGAGGTCTCCAGGCAGTACTGAGAATATAAAAATATAAAACATTGTTATGCTGATACTTTTATTACTATTCTGATCATCACTGGTGCTTAATTTCTTGGATTATGCTGACCCCGGGCATTTGAGCATAATTGTGTTTCTTCTTAAAAATGACCTCTGCCTGGTGAACTCCTATTCATTTTTCAAACATGTTTCTGGGAAGTATGGAGAACAAGGCACCTCAAGTAAATCTTCGTTTGTGTCTACTGAATGATGATCAACTCTTAGAAAGTTGTAAGGATTCCCTTAGAGAGAGATATGTATTGGGGGGAATAAAATTTTCCCATTCACCTTGTAAAGTTTTTCTGGAGTGAATGGGCTGTTGACAAATTTAAATAGGAGAAAATACATACAAATTTATTAGCATGAAAAAAGACAAAATCACTAGGCCAGTATCATTCAAAAACCCATAACCCCTCTTTCTGTAGGGAAGAGAATGATTTTGGGTGGCATATAATATGCTGGGAAGACATACATTGACCTGCCAGCAGAACAGATCATGACTGAAAATGATTCTGGGTGGAGTGAACAAGAGGCAGTGGCGTGTGGCAGGTTTGCTCAGGAGTATTGAGAGTTTCCAGCTTCTCTTCCTAAGTGTGAGCTTAGTCTTTTCTGGTTAAAGAAATTCCACCAAGCAGACTGAAGGGCAGACTTTGTCAGGTGGGTAAGAGTGCTCTGCAGAGAGCTGTCCTCTTTTACCAAGGATGGTTTGCAGTTAGCACTTTAAAAGAGTGCAGGATTGCACAGCAGCCCTGCAGTGAGTTTCTGAGCTAGAGTGTTCCCTGTAAACATTTCTGGCAGAAACCAAGGTCTTTACAAGACAGGGAGAAATAAGTTAGAATCGGTGACATCTTCTTTGAAACTCTTTGAAGCTGGCTACCCCCAAAGGCTTCTTAGATTCTTCTCTGTTGCTGTCTCCCCTGACAGCAGTTACAGGAAGGAATATTTAGTTGTCAGCTCTCTGAGTTATTGCCCCTTGCAGACTTATCTTCATGCTTGCTTCATTGATTTTCTCAAGCAACTGGAACTGTGCTGGTCTCGGTAGAGAGGCCCTGAGAGAGGCCCAGGACAGGGAGTGCAAGGTTTGGAGCAGAGAGCGTGAGCCGTCACGGCACCCGTTCTGGTTTCATCTTGGGATGAGCCTTGGGTCTTCATCTGCAAACTGGGATGAATGGAATGGATCCCACTAGTGTGTTGCCATTAAAGTGTTACAAAGGAGATGTGGAAATATGTGGAGAGTCTTTGATAAAGTTCCACTGAAATGTGTATTGTTAGCTCCTTCTTCTCCAAGGCAGGGGTGTTGAAATTAAATTAAAGTAAGGACAAATACAACCAAGTGCACTGTTCAGCTCCCTGGCCTGGATACTGAATGCCAGACTTTGTTTATGTCAGAAGAGGGATGGGGACACGGGGAAGGAAGTAGGGTCACACTCAAACATCTTCTCCTCTTGGCCTCCTGCCTTGTGGCTCTCTCCCTATCTGAGTTCCTGGCTCCTGGGCATCTCCACACCTGCCCGATGGCAGAGTGCCAGGACTAAGCCAAAGACGACCGGGTAGGATGATGCTTGGTGAGTGTAAGGCTCTGTTTGGACATGGCTCTCTCAATACCCAAGCTGGCTGACAGCGGAGGCATTGTTCTCAACTCAGCACTGGTGCCCTCAGCAAAACAGGATGTCATAAAAAGCGATAAGGTGGAGCATGGACTCTTCTAAACACCTAACATCTGAAGACACCCAGATATTTTCACTGGATGCCTCAAGAACTTATGTTCTTGTATGTAAACATACAGAGAACTTTGACCACTGATTTTTACTAAGATTCTTCTGCCTAACGTCCCTTGCCTTCTTTCAAGCCCTATAAAAAAATCTTCTCGTTGCTCCCAGCAGATGGCCTTTTCACTCTCTGCTTCTAGGTGCCATAAATTCCATACCATGTTGCCTTTACACAAGTCCCTGGTCCTGGCTGATCTCTGCCTTGCGCTGTTCCTTGGGGTGAGCACTAGTCCTGAGCTGCTCAGATGCTGGTGTGATTGGGAGAAGTTATAGGGGCTTAATTTTGCTGCACACCTTTCTTTGTGCCATGGGCATTTTGGGCTAGAGGCAGGAGTAGTGTCTGAAATTCTGGGCCTTCAAGAAATGTGCAGTGACCACTTCCAAACCTCCCCAGAATGGCCATGCTCTTCTCTGTTAAACCTTTGGGTTGCCAGGGCCACTCCCATTCTGCGGGTTCTTGACTGAGCCTGGGGCTGCTTTCCTGGAGACAGCAGGGCCTCCCAGACTGCCTGTGGAGGAAAAAGAAGTACATACAGCAGTGTGTGTTTAGAAAATTGTAAGCTCTTTCATGTTGGATGCACCTTAGAAGATTGTGTCTAGAGGGGTGTCTCGACATCTCCCCCAGAGTCCTGTTGGCAGGGGGGTGTCCTGTGTCCTCTGGTGGATGGCTTTCCTTGATGTCCTGTAGGTCTTCAGTTTTACATTCATGCATGCCAGCAAGGGCATAGAGCACTTGTCTCACCTGTGGGGACTTTTGACTCCGTGTTATAATGATGTTTGTTTAAAAAGCCTTGTTTCCTCAATGGGACAAATACTTTCATGAGGACAGGGCTAGAGTTTGCTCATCTTCACACTTCCTGCAGTGCAAGTGCACCATGGTACTTTTGGAAATAAATATGTAACTTTAATGCTAATGTACTCTTCCATATTTTTGTTGATGGCGATGTTTTGCTCCAAAAATGGATGTTTTCAGTGGTAAAGAGATTTTATGAATCTATGTAAACATAAGCCTTGCATTCAAGGATATAGATTTTAAAAAGCAAGTTTTGAATTTTCTGTGTTCATAAGTCCTCTGAAATTCTGCAGTCCCTTTGGATATGAGAAAAAAAAATAAGCCCTAGAAATATCAAAATTTCTGATAAAAGAAGAGAGAAACAAATGAAGGTTGAGAGGTAAGGGGTGATCTGGAGCCAACCCATCTACAGGGTTGAAAGTGAGAGGAGGAAGAGCTGCAGGCCAAGAGGGACCATAAGCAGACACACACTTTGGGGAGGCCCAGTCCTCCTGAGGGATGCGGGGCTGTGGCATTCTCTCCAAGAAGCCACTAGTCAAAGCCCACAGCAGACTGTGAGAGTTTCATCGATCTGGGCCTTGGGAACACTTGGCCTGGTGATTTGGCAGCCAGGTTCCAGCTAATGGACCGGGTCAACTCTGTTGTCCCATCTCTCTATTTTTCTCTGTGCAATTACTCATAGTTTGCTCCCCAGAGCTCTGTAAGCCAGCCCATGTCCTGTGTCTGGCAAAGGGGAGGATGCGAGAGGGCATGGCTGTCTTCCTTGTTGCTCCTGTTAAAGGTCATGGTGTCCTCTAAAGCCCCAGTGTTTGATAATTTATACCAATGCCAAATGCACCAAGTCTTCCTGAAATTACTGACTGCTTTACCCTGAACTACTGCTTTGATAATGACATTCACTGCTTGCTGCTTGCTGCATAAAAAACTTTCCTTCATTTGTTCAAGTCAAAGTAACCATGATTTAGAGGAAAGAACCAGAGGTCCATTTTCAGCAGCCTTTGGTTTTAAATCTCAGTGGTATTCAGTGTGTTGGTACGATAAATTCTTCCTGGGAATACATAGGTGCATATGTATACACTAAAGTAAAGTGGATTTGGGGATTAGTTGGTCTGATCATTGGGAATATTGGAATCAGATGGCTTATAAAACTCCCATCACTTACATACTAGGCATGAAATTTTGAGACACTGACTTTTTTAAATCTAAATTTTCTCACCATATAAACATACAATAACAATATAAAGCCCAAGAAGTTGCTGCAATAGTTAAAAAGGAAAAATAAAACATGACAATGTTTACTCATAGTAGCCAGTGTATGATTGAAAACCTGACAAATGTTTGCATTATTATTTATATTTATATATCCTAACTGTGTAATCTTGGCAAGTCACTTACTTCTTAGTGTTGGATTTTGTGTGTGTGTGTGAACACAAAACCCAATCTCACAGGGTTATTACTTTGTCTATAAAAATCACTATGTAGTTCATTATATAAATTTCTTCCGTAGGAATTCAAGGTGGGTATTGCTCTAGGCTGGAATTCGAAGTCTGCCAAACCAGTATAGAGTTGTTTTGTTCGTATCTGTAATGCTTTAATAGATTTCAACTCTATCTCTTTTCAGCCTCTGTTGTTATCCTTGAGATTTTCTTTCTTGTCTTTGTTTGTGGTCTATGTTGATTCGGCAGCTTGCCAGATCTTTGGGTCATTGATTTAACTGCTTTTGGGCGTTCTCCATCTCTGCTGCATCATTCTGTGGAGCAATCAGCAGAGCTATCACGGAATATACACAGATGTCAAAAGTAGAGTAGATACGGCGAGAGCTCAAGTCTATGTTGGTAGTGGGAACCAAATAAAAGACAAGCATAACTTAGAAGCTCCAAAGTAGTTTTCAAGCATAAAGAAACTTTTTGTAGCTCTAACTAGATGAATTTAAATAGGCTAGTCATTCTTTACTGATGGGTCATTACAAAGTTTATGAGCGAATTGCTATTTGCAAGACTGATATACTTAATTGTATTGTATCAATTATACTTTTCTATACTATAGAGAAGGACTTTTAAAGATAGGAAATACCCTTTTATTGGTAAGCTTCATTCTTTTAATACACAAATCATCTGACAAAAGTAGAAAATAACAGAAAAAAATCCCCCACTACTTCTCTGAATCAGTCCATTTTGCTTGATCCCTGGAACTGTTGACAAATCACAGCTAGGAAAAAAGTATTCTTGACAATAAGAATTGGGATAAGAGTGCACATTTCCTGGCACATAGGAGAAACTGTCTTGATTGCTTTCCAGGGAGTCTACCCTCCAAATGTTTTAAAAGAAAACAAGGCCAATAGAATACCTTTAATAACATTTGGTGAAATTTGTGACCAAACCAAAAATTTCTGGGTCTTTCCTGTTGAAACACCACTTTTAACAACCCAGCTTTAGATCTGTGTCTCCCCAGATGATCACATATCATGCATATTGATTCATACCAGGAATAAATCAAATTTATTGCATTTGAAAGTTTAACTGCTTGATACGGGGTAGGAACCCTTGGCTAGAATGTTTTAAGAAGTCATCATAAAAGAGCCAGTGTGGACTCGCTTGGTGTCTATTGCTGCAAACAGACCACAGACTGTAGACTCCGACCTGGGTTGGACCCTAAAGCCCTGAGCCACAGTCTCCCATGCGTTAGGATCAAAGCCATTATTCATAGGCACCACTGCATCTGCTGCATCTGATGTCTGAGCAGATATGTGCAGCCTGTCTGCCATTCACACAGCCTACTGTGGTGGTTCTGACATGCGCCAGCTCACTCCAATAGCCTGAGTGATTAAGACAAAGCAAGACCAATGCCTGCTTCTCAACCAGTTAAGCTGGAATCTGTGAACTGTGGCCTGAACTGAAAGAATTTAAGATGTTCTGTGTTATTCTGAGGCACACTGAGAACTTTGTTTTGTTTAATTTTTTAATTTTAAAGACACTAAAACAAAACAAAACAGAGCAAAGCAAATCAGAAGAGAACAATGCAAGCAACATGGGACTTCACAAGACAACAGAGAATCAACAGTGGCTACTGTAGTGTCTCTTGCGTTCTTTGAAATAGTTGTCAGTACCTTCACACCCAATACAACCAAATAAAACAAAATAGTATGACACCAATCAAAACAAAAGAATGAAAGCATAGCGACTTCAAAATCAGATAACAAGAAATGAACACTTACTATAATGCCTTGTTTTCTTCAAAATAGCTCTTCATCTGATGTCATCTATCACATATAATAAAGTCAAAACAGAACAGAATAAAACCAGTTAAACAAAAGAATGAAAGCGTTATAGAACTTCAAAATGAGATAATAGAAAAAGTCATAATTACCATAATACATCCCATTATGTTAAAAATAGCTGCCCATATCATCAGACACAGTAAAATCTAACAAAACAAGACAGAACTGAACCAAACCTAACAAAATTGTGAAAACATTACAAGAGTTCAAGACAAGACAATAAGAAATTACCACTGGTTACCACCTTCTCCTCCTAGTTGTTTCCTTCCCTCTCACTTTTATAATATCTACTGTGTTTTTGGATCCCCCTAACTCCTTCTGTTTTTATGCTAGTGTTCACCTGTATGAGTTCAAACTGTTTTGCCCATGGACATGATCTCCAGTTGCATCCATTTACCTACAGGAGCCTTGAGATTATCCTACTTTGTAGCTGAGTAGCTTTCCATTGTATGAAAATACCATATCTTTTTTATCCATTGTGTGGTTGAATGGCAAGTTACCTTTGCTTTTTTCTGGTCTCCTGTCGCATGGAACAATTGTTTTCTCTTCTTCGATTTTCAGTCTATGAATTTCCTTTTGAGTTAAATGTGTTGCTTATATACAGTGTATCAATGGATCTTGTTTCATGATCCACTCTCCCTGTGTTTCTTTTTATTGCTGACCTGAGGCCATCTACATTAATGGTTACAACCGGCATACATTGGTTTGTCTCTGCCATGCTATCCTCCTGCTGTTGACCCTTCACTTTTCCCTTCATTCAAATGCCTGTCTTGTTTGGCAGTCCTCCTCTGCTGCTGTTCCTGGAACCGTGGTCATCTTTACCCCTTTCTAGAATATCCTTCCGCAATCTCTGGTTTGGTGGTCATGAATCTTTGGTTTGGTGGTCATGAATTCCTTCTGTTGTTCTTTATCATGGAAGTGTCTTATTTTTCCATCAGTTTTGAGAGATAGTTTTGCAAGGTACATCAATCTGGGTTGGAAGTTGTTTTCTTTCAGAATTTTTTTTTTCTTAATTCCTTCTTTGTCTCCTGAGGAAGCGCTTTGGTGTCTGGTAAGGGCTCTTGAATTATTTCACAGGACTCCATCGCCAGGCGACTATTGGACTATGCATAGTGGCTTAGCTTCCCACCATTGACAGAGACCGTCCTTGAAGGCCCTCCTCCCGTCTGTACCAATGCTTTTTCTTATTAATACATCTCTGCAGCACATAATGTTCACATTCCTTGTGTGGAGCTGGGGCAGGCACATAACACATCTTAATTCTTTTTTCATACCTTCCCCCCTCTTCTCCCTTTACCTCTTGATCGCCTTCCAGTTTAAGAGATCTATCTCCCTACTTCCTAGTAGCCTGCATTTTGCTCTTTATTTATATTTTGTTTTCTCATACAAGAGAAACCATGTGGTATTTAAGCTTCAATGTCTAATTTATTTTACTTATTATCCATTTTCCTACAAATGACTCGTTTATCCTTGGGTTTTTAATTTTTTGGGGAAGTCTAAGTTTTGTGAGTTTTCTATGTGTACTAGATGTTAGCCCTTGGTCTGAGGAGTAGCTGGTAAAATTTTTTCCTTATTCTTTAAGTTGTCTGTTCACTCTGTGGGTTATTTTCCTTTGCTGTCCCAAAGTTTCTAATTCAATGTGATCCCCTTGTTGATTCTTGATTCTGTTTTGTGCGCCACTGAAATTCTGTTAGCAAGTCCTTGACTTCAAGAGTTTTACTTATTTCACGTAGATGGTTTCTGCTTAACATGTAGCTATTGGATCCATTTTGGTTTTAGTTTAGTGTGTAGTAAGAGATATGAACCGAGTTAAATGTCCTGCATGTGGATGCCAACTTTTCTAGCACCGTTTCTTAAGGAGGCTGTTTCCCTACAGTGTATGTTTTGGTTTCTTTGTCAAAGATCAACTAACTGAATGTGTGTGGGGTTATTTCTATACTCTATTCTATTCCAATGATCCTCATGCCTGTTTTTATGCCAGTATATGACAAGTTTGTTTCTTTCTTTTTTTAAAATCACAGTAACTAAGTAATATACCTTCTAGTCCAGGATTGCGATGCCTCCTGCTTTGCTCTTACTATTCAGGATTGCTTTTGTTATTCTGGGTCTGTTTTGTTTCCACATAAATTTTAGGATTGTTTTCTCCAATTCTTTGAAGAATGCTATTAGTATATTGATTGGGGTTGTGTAAATCTGTTATCTGATTTGGAAGTATGGTCTTTTTGATTATATTACTTCTGCCAACCCAATAACAGAGAATGTTTTTCAATTTTCTGATGTTTCATCCACTCTTCTTTTTCTATATATACTTGCTTTATTAACTTACTTTTGCTTAATTCCTCTTACTAATGTTTTGAGTACTATGTTGAACAGGGGTAGTGATAGTGGCTTCCTTTCTTGTTCCTGATTTTAGAAAGAAAGCTTTCAGTATTCCCCCATATGATATATTGACAGAAGATTGTCATAAATGGCATTTAACAGGTTCAGATA
Organism: Dolichotis patagonum; assembly: GCA_004027295.1. Lineage (NCBI taxonomy): Eukaryota > Metazoa > Chordata > Mammalia > Rodentia > Caviidae > Dolichotis > Dolichotis patagonum. The sequence goes on along the minus strand of PVJX010001477.1, from coordinate 107,485 downwards.
GAGTTCTTCTATACCTACTTTTTCAGTGTTTTTATCATGAATGGATGTTTTACTTTGTCAAAGGCTTTTCTATGTCTAATGAGATAATTATGTGATTTTTGTCCTTGTTTATGTTCATCTAATATAAATACATTTGTTGATTTGTATATGTTGAACCATCCTTGCATCTCTGTGATGATGTCTACTTATTTATGACTATAATCCTTTTGATGATCTGCTGCATTCTGTTTGTCAGTATCTTGTTGAGGATTTTTTCATCTACATTCATTGAAGAAATTGGCCTGTTGTTCTCTTTTTTGGCTGGATCCTTGGCTGGTTTTGGAGTCCGGGTAATGGCAGCTTCCAGGAATGACTTTAGGAGTTCTCCTTCCTTTCCTGTTTCATTAAAGAGATGAAGGTGTCTTGGTGTTGGATTTCCTCTGAAGTTCTTATAGAATTCAGCAGTGTAGCCATCTAGGCCTAGAGTTTCTTTAGTTGGTAGTTTTGCTTCAGTTACATTGCCTGTTATTGAATTATTTAGGGCATTTATATCTTCTTGGTTCAGCTTGGTAATTTATATGTATTAAGGTAGTCTATCCATTTCTCCTGAATTCTCCAATTGATTGACATACAGGCTTGCAATGTAGTTGCTAATAATCTGGATATCAGCAGTGTCCATTATGATTTCACCTTTTTCATCTCTAATTGCATTGATTTGGGTCCGTTCTTTACCTTCTTTGGTAGGACTGAGAGGAATGAGAGGAGAAGAACATGTAAAAATTCTTAAGATGTGTTTAGTACATACACCAACTCCCCAGGGCAAATGTAATCCTCATGTACTGCAAATGTGCATTAATAAAAATAAAACATTAAAATAAGTAAGTTTTTTTTTTATTTTGAAGGTAGTAAAATACAACAGAACAAGACAGAACAAAGCGAATCGAGAGGATGCAGTGAAATTGGTACAGAACTTCACAGTAGGTTACTGGGATAACAGTAATAGGTGCCATAGTATATCTCATTACCTTCACAATAGTTGTCCTTTCAATCAGGTATAGCAAAATCAAACCAAATAGAGAACATCATAAAACCTATCAAAACAGAGTGTTGAATGGAGCAATATAATTAAACAGAACAAAGTGAAACAGTGATAATATTTGCCTTCAAAGAGATGGTAGAAGGAAATCCCCCATATTTGCTATATTGTATATGGTCATCCTCTCAAGGGATGCTCAGACCTCTGGCTCCCATTTGCTAACTGGGGCTGGAGGGGGTAGGATGGGATGTTTGATTCTCAGCCCGTGTGCCAGTAGGCTCACAGCTGCTTACCAGGGAGGCAAGCGGGTTGCTTTGATGCCCAGTGCCCTAAGTTCCACCATGGTGGGGATCTTGGGAGACGCTGGCTGGCTGGTTCTCTCCCTGGGTTGCCCACTGCTTGCTCGAGCCACGGCTGCTTACCAGGGAGCATAAGTAAGTCATTCTGTCTGTCATAGATTGTTATAGCAGCTCTGACTAAGACAAGGCTCAAAGCCATGTAAGAACTTTTAACCTAGCTGTTGTGAAAAGCTCCACCCAATTCACAAGGCTTTTCAGAAAGATTCTGATTCAAAGTATTACGGCAAATGTTTCCCTTCTCATAGTAGAAAAGACTAAGATTAAATTCAGGAAGGATCTAAAACACTTAATGGGAACTTTTACCTTAGTATTTTATTTCTTTGCATATCTCCACAGATTAAATTCTATTCAAATCAGTAATCCAATATAATAAGTAATATTTTAATGGAGATATGTTTTAGTTGTTTTATTGCTTTCTTTCACATTGTATTAATAAATCACCATTGTATCCCATATTGATGTGATTGTAAATTGTTAATTTGTTATAGAGGATAAATAATTAGATAATTAAAAATGAAAGTATATGTGATTAAGAAAAAGAAACTAAAAAGATTTCTGCTGGAAGAGGTGCTTTGCTGATAAATACCTCTTGTGGACACATGGAAAGAGACAGAATGAATGATGAGGTTGACTGGTAACTTCAGGCCCAAGCCGATTGACTTTGTTCAGGGCTCCTTTGACTCGCTGGGAGCCGCCGGGACTGATGTGGGGAGGAACTTCTTTGGGGAAACGTCTCATGGACTCAGCCTTCCATAATAAAGTATTCGAGGCTGAGGGGTTGGAGCAGTAAGTCATTTTCTCTGAGTTCTGGAGGTCGCAAGTGCCAGGTCAAGATGCTGGCATGTCTGGTTTCCCAGGAGGATTCCTCCAGGCTTGCCAGTTGTGCCATCTCCTGTGACTCATGGGACCCCTGTGTGTGCACATGGAGAGTGAGGGAATTCTCTGCTTTTACCTCCAAGGACACTAATCTTGTTGAATCAGGACTCTGCCCTCTGATTTTACCTTGCTAGCTGCATCCCTAGTTATAGCCACACTGAGGATCAGGACTTTACCACATGAATTTTGGGGGAAAAAAGCATTCAGTCCACAGTGAGTAGGGATACCTCTTTTATGGGCATTCTGGAGAAAAGTTGGCTAGGGAGGAGGGAGGCATGAAAGGAACCAGGAATGCTGAGGATGGAGCTGGAGGAAGCTGGATAAAGTGAGGGACACAGAGGTTTCAGGTGTTGCAGCCAACAGGAAATGGGGAATATGGCCTCAGTTTGGTTTTTAGCTGGGTATAAAAATCTCAGTTTAGTCTTTAAATTTGGCTCAGTCTACTTGGCCACCTAAAACTTTTCAGATGTGTCAACTATTGGACAAGTAGAAACTAGCTGGGTATAGAATATGTAAAGAAAAATGGGGAAGGAAGCAGCATGCATAAAAAGTGGGAAGCAAATAAAACTATTTTGGATACAGAAAAATATTTTTGAGGGCATTAAGGTTGTTATTTTCATTATGCATACACTGTTTGCTTGGCAGTATACTAGACCCTATATTTATTTTGCTGTGAAACAGCAAACGAATGCTGTGAGACAAATATCTATAAATGTCCTGGCCTTCAAAGTGCCCATTTACTACCCTGCAGTTCTGTAAGTCAGGATCTGGGTGGGGCTCAGCTGGATTCTGTGTGCAGGGCCCAGTGTCTGGAACCAAGGTGCTGATGAGCTGTGTTCTGGGGTAGTCTTTGGGAGAGTCTCCCTGCAAGCTCACTGTGCTGGGTGGGAGAATGTAGTTCTTTGCAGCTACAGGACCGAGGTCCTTCCTTTATTACTGGGTGTTGGTTGGGTGTCCTAAAGACACATCAGATGGCCACATGGGCCACTGTATGACATAGAATTTGTTTCCTAAAGGCCAACAAGAGAATTCCAAGTTACCAGTCAACCTCATCATTCATTCCATCTCTCTCCATATGTCCACAAGAGGTATTTATCAGCAAAGCATCTCTTCCAGCAGAAATCTTTTTATTTTCTTTTTCTTAAATTGGAATTCCAAGAGAATTCCCTCCCTCCTTCTCCCAACCCTCATATTCCTTCGTTACATAGGACTTTAACTACTTTTATGGATTTGCCGTGTAGGCCATACCCACACATGAGGCTAACTATAGTGATGCCTTTTCTGTGTTGGTCTTGGTCTGGGGAGTTTGCATTTGTAATGCCATGGAAAAGTTATTAGTGTTCTAGCAAGTCAATTTCAATATACCACTTCAGTGCAACCCATGGCAAAAATATACTAAGACATATTTATAATTATGGGTGGCCAACGGCTCCTGAGTCTGGCCAGGATAAAGGTTCATCAGAACACAGGCCTTAACTTGGGGCCTGACCTGGATTTTATTAATTCATGAAGAAGGGAGTGGCTTGAGGATGAGAACTTGTGAGAATGCTGGGGATTATGTGAGTGCTGTGCGCTGGGCTAGGTAGGAGGCCTGAAAGCCCCTCTGCACAAAGACCAATCTGCATAACACAATTGAGGTAGCCTTTAATGCTTACAAGTTGGTGCTTCAGCTCTGAAGTGCAAACTTTTGTGCCCTGGGAGTCACAGCCTCTTATCTCAAAGCTCAAACCCAAAGGACAGCCCCCAGGGTGGCTCTGCATCCCGCCCTGCCCCACCATGTTTTGATGGGAGTCACAGGGCGGAGAAACAGCGACTGTTTAGCTTCAGAGATTGCACATCGGGCACCCCAGCCAGCCCTATCTACATTACTTAGAGCCAACTGAAGGGAAAGGAAGTGGCCGGGCCAGCTCTGTCCATACCTGTACATGGACACAGGGCCAGGTTTAGCCAAAGTGGAAATGATTGCTCTTTGTCTAAGGAGAGTCGTCCAGGTGGTCCTCCACAGATAACCTCCATTTCAGTTAACTCAAGTTGCTAATCAAGGACTGAAATCCCAATGTAGTTACATGTCCTGCCCACAGTCACTGGAGGGATTTTTACAGGGCCCTGATACAATAAGAGGCAAGAATCCTTGGGAATATTGTAGAATTCTACTTGCCATGGATGATTTATGTAAACCACACAATTAATCCTCACAAAAACCCTCTGGGATAGACAGTTTTATGCCCATTTTTCAGGTGAGGTTAGTGAAGCTGGAGGGAACACACCCAGTAGGCTGAAGAGCCCCTGAAATTCAGGGATATTTTACTCCAGTCTTTTCCTCTCTTTATAATGCTGCTGCGTCTCACCAGGGTTTATGAGTGGCTAGGTGCTGCTCACTTAATGTTGGGTTGGTCAGGGCTCCTGGGTCAGGCTCTTTACATGTTGGCCTCTGCCCCGTCATCTTCCCAAACACTGTGGAGTGCTGCACCCTCCCTGCCTCCTCCACAGTGCTGACCACTAGCAATGGAGGCCCCAACTCCAGGCAGAGAGAGGCTGAGAGCTGCAGGTGGTTTGACAGTGGTAAACCCACCAGCAAGAGTCCTTCCCAAGGCATGGTGATTAGGGGTGAAGGAACAGCTGGCCTGGAGTGAAGTGTTTCCTGTCATTGCCACAAAGACCAGAAAAATCTGAGACAGCAGACCATCCAGAGCAGTGATTATCCTAAAGTGTTGCAGAGTCCTGAATCCGGCCTGGGTACCATGTCTGCGTCACCTGAAATGTTAGCCAGAGCAATAAGGCAAGAGAAAGAGGCAAAAGTATGTGCATAGAAAGTAAGAAACCAAATTACTGTTATCTGCAGATGACATGATCCTTTACATAGAAGACCCAAAATTTCCACCAAAGATTTCTAGAATTAATAACCTAATTCAGCAATATAGCAGGATACAGAATTAACACATAAAACAACATTCTTATATAACAATAATGAACTCACTGAGAAAGAAATTAGGAAAACAATACCATTCACAATGGCATCAAGAAAAACCAAGGAATTATTTAATGGAATAATATGTAGCAGTTTAAAATGAACAATTTGTGCTGTCCCATCAAATGTTGAGTGAAAAAGATGTACAGAGACATTGTATATGTACATATGACTAGTCATTTTAAGAGTTAAAAACAGAAAGTATGATATATGGATTACATGTATGTACATAGCATAGGATAAAAATGTACTATATACCTGAAATCGGTATGTATAGCAAGTTTAGGAGAGAAAGAAAATAGGAGGGACTTTATCCATATTGGTAATATCTTATTTCTTAAAAAGAAAAAAGGCTAACAGAGATCCAGAGTAAATGTGATAAAATTTTGACACTTGTTAAATGTATGCTTAGTACATATTTTCTATATGCTTCTGAAAGCTTAAAATTTTTCAGTTAAATCTTTTATGAATACATTAAACTACACAATAAATAACAACAAAAAAAGAAGGAATGAAAGGCTTCATTCAAAAAAAAAAGAAAAAGAAGAACAACAAATCTAGTGAAAATGGCCATACTGCCAAAACCATTATACAGGTTTAATGCGATTCCCAATCAAAACGCCAAGAGTATTCCTCACAGAACTAGAGAAAACTACTCTAAAACTGAAGATTGAAGCTAGACCTATATTTCTCACCATGTATTGAATAAAAATCTAAGTACATTAAAGAACTAAATATTAAAACAGAAAAACAGCCTGCTGAGACACAGTGCAGTGATACCGCAGTTCATGAACTTAATTTTTTCTGTGATTCTGATCTCAGAATTCATTCCACAATTCTGGCTATAAGCAAAATGCAAGCATACTGAGTCAAATTTGTGAACCGAGGCACCACTGGATAAACGAAACTGATAGTCATAGCTGTAGGTAAACACTTGCTGAACAGAGCTCCAAGGGCACAGAAATAACATCAAAAGTAAACAAATGGAATTATATCAAATTAAAAAGCTTCTGCATGGGAAAAGAAAACCAACAGTGTGAAGAAACAAATTATAGAATAGGAAAATTTTATCAGCTATACCTCAGAGGATCAATATCTAGAATATGTAAAGAATTCAAAACCATTAGCCCCCTCAAAAAAGACCCAAGCAAAAAAATGAGCAAATGGAAATATACACTCCTACAAAGAAGAAATATAAATGGCCCATAAATACATGAAAACAACATTCAACATTGCTTGCTGTTAGAGAAATGCAAATAAAATGTCACTGTGATTTCCCTTTATTCCAGGAAGAATGACGTTCATGAAGAAGTCAAATAATAACAAATACTGGTGAGGCTGCTGTGAAAACGTATCCACCTATCTTGCGGTTGGGAATATAAACTAGTACAACCATTATGGAAATCAGTGTGGATTCCTCAACAAACTAAAGCTAGAGATTCCACTTGACTAAGTTACTCCCTTATGAGACTCTCTTGGAAGATAAATTCTTGTTATTGTGAAGATCAAGTGATCGGTGTGTGCCTGTGTTTGTAGCAGAACAATTCATAATGGCTAAATCTCAAGGCAGTCTATGTGTATGTTCATCGATAGCTGAATAGATAAAGGAAGTGTGGTGTCTGTATATAATAGAGCAGTTTTCTGCTATAAAAAGGATAAATTTGAGTCTTTTGTAGGAAAATGGGTACACCTTCAAACATAATGTTAAGTGAAATAACTCAGACACACAAGCTTAAATACTCTATGGTTTATCTCATATGCGAAATAACAAGGTAACATAAAAGAACGAGCAAAATAAAAAAGATTAAAGGCTTGGTGGAAATAGATCTTTTGTACACGGAAAGAGGATGAGGAGATGGAGGGAAGAGAAGGGGGATGTGGCAAGGACTTGAGACGTGTCATGTACACGCACCAAATTTCCACAATGAAGAGTCATCGTGTATTGCCGACATATACTAAGAGCAGTAGCCTGGGTTTCTGGAACTCTGTATTTCCCGAAGTGCTGTCACACACATCATCTCATTTGAACTTTACAATAACAAAAATTTAGCTTCAAAATGAGCAAAAAATTTGCCCCAAAATGTGAGTTAATTGCAGATAGAAAAACATATTTCTCCTGAGACTAGCCAGTTCTGTGTCCCTCCCACAATGCCAAGTCGAGACTGTGCGGACTAACCAATGTCTTCAGGGGTGGAGGGAAAGTGGGTGAAAGTGCACTCGTGTGAGTGGGGGAACCCCTGGGGAAGCTCAGGTCTGGAAAGAGTTGTTACAAGTGCAGGAGGAAAGGTTCCAAGCCAGAGCCTGTGGCTGGTAGTTGGCAGTTGTATAGAAAAGTGAGAGGGAGACCAAGTCCAGCACAAGGATGAGTAAATAAACAGCAGGCTCTCAAGATGGCACACACCTCGGGGAAGCTGTGGGAGGAGCCTGCGGACACACCAGTGTTAGGATTTATGCAAAACCTGAGCAGACGATGTGTGATGAGAGGAAGGTGGGGAATTCCTCGCCCGCCGGGATCCTTCCCTGAGTTCCATCTCCTTTTCTATGAAGTGAGAATAGCAATAGGAACTTGTTACTAAGGTTGTCGCAAGAATTAAATGACCTGTGAAGCAATAAACACAGGGCTGGCTAATAGAAAGAGTTCAGCCTCCTACTACTGCCATTCTTACTCTTCTTGTTGGAAGAAGTCAGTGATTGTAGCTTTTGATTTTCTGGAAACATATGGATAAATGATTTCACTATTCACAAATGCTACAGAGGCAATTCTGTGAAGAGACAAATAAGATGCAGCATATGAATAATTTTCTTATATTAAAAATAACTATATATCTAGGATAGTATATGCAAAGAATAGAACCACTTTGTAGGTGTTTATTATTCTTATCTCACAAAAGCAATTTTTATTCATCAAATAGCTACAGAATTTTCAGAAATAATTTGTCTTAGCTTGTTAATGTGCATATTCCCCTACCCCATGATCCAGTGATCTCAGTCCTAGGTTTACAGCTCCAGAAAAGTCCATGAGTGTGCACCAGTGTCTTAGTTACTTGTCTCATTGCTGAGACAAAATACCCAACAACCCCCTCCCAAAATTAAAGGAGGCAAGGTTTAATTGGCTCACAGTTTGTAGAGATTCCAGTCCATTATCATCAGAAGCAGGGTGCCATGGTAAAAGGGCATCCCAGAGGAGAAACAGTTCATGGTGTGGCAGGCAGCAAGCAGTGAACAGCAGTGAAATAGCAAAGCAGCAGGCTGCCTCTCCCTTTTATCCCTTCTGGCTTCCCACCTTGTCATTCTGCCCACACTCAGGGTGGGCCTTCCTATTAGCCACACCCAGAATTATGCTAAACCAATCAGTGGGCTAATTTAGTAATCACACCCCCCCCTTAATCCCAGCATCACACAGCCTAGATCCTGCCACATTCAAAACTCTCCACCTGTGACCACAGGAGGCTTTGGAAGACCATCTAAACACAAATCAGACCAACTAAGAACTGCAGATGAGAATGTCCATGCCTGAACTGTTGATGATAGCAAAGTTCTGGAAAAATCATAAAGATCCTGTGATAGTTAACTGATTGAGTCAACGTGAGTAAGAGATGCCCAGCTAAATTGCATCAGTGTAGTTCTGGGTGTGGAAGATGAATGAAGGAAGGTTTGGTTTTATTTCTTTGGAGGAGCACCAGTCTTCACCTTCACCTTGGATGTGATCTCCTGGCTTCTAGTGCAGACCACCTCCAGCACAGCCCCTTCAGCCTCTTGCTACAGACACATGCAAGGCTCTGCAGTATACTCCAGGCCTTCAACTGTACTGGCCAGGGATTTAGCTCAGTGGCTCAAGATCTTGCCTGGTAAGTGTGAGGTTGTGAGTTCGATCCCCAGCACAAAAAAAAAAAAAAAAAAAAAAGTTTAGAAGACAGACATTTTGCACTCTTCCATGCCTGACTCTGTGGGCAGCCATTGTGAGCCAATCTGTAAGTTGTATTTAAGTTTATATCTTGCATTACATCTGTTTCTCTAGTGAGCACTGATACAGATCCCAAAGGGAAAAGATGCCTGGAATTGTGGATCTGTGCACAACGGATTATTATCCCTCTGTAAAAGTCAGCAAAATCTATGCTACACTATTTTGTTTAATCTCAGGAGACCAAGTAAAGCATGATACCTCTTTGGGAATGTCAAACATGAGCAAAATTGGGCAACAGAATACCAAAAAGAAAAAATAAACAGTTTTGGTAAACAACTAGGAAAAATATGCAGTGATAAGTGCTATGATTACAATTTCTGAAGGAATGAAACAGGAAGAGCATAGAGGGAGGTAGAAGTTAGGGACGGTGCTCTACGTTTTCGGTTGGCCAGTAGATCCAAGGTGCTTATTATATTACTTAAAAGTAAATGATAATGATAAAGGGTTACTCCTGGACCAGTGACAACAGTGGTCTGTGACTGAAGCAAGGATTATAACTTGCACAGTTCTGTGCTTTGGGAGATAATAAATAAATAAGTAAATAAATCAACACATGAAAAACAAAGAGAAGGCTCAGGCTGAATGGAAACAATTGCTCTGGTGATTGACAAAAAGCAAATAAACCAAGGTAGCTGGCGCCTGAAGGAAGACACATGTTTGGGCACCAGGATGGAAAATCGTGATTATTTACAAAATGTGTAGCTGCTCTGTGAGATTACGGAAGCAAAGACATTAAAAGTGTATCTACGACACCCCTCCCTTCTGGGAGGAATGCACCCTAAATGTTCTGTAGAGGCATGAAACCACGGTATGGCACCGAACCCCACGATGACCATTTTTCTATCGACACACATGATAGTGTGTTCCCAGAGCCTGCCCTTGTGCTGGCCGCACCTGGAACTCGATCAGGAAGCAGCATCAGAGTGAGAAAAGCCTGGCTTGCCTCTGGGCTGAATGGTGTCTAGAACATCTCTGCCTTCCCACTGGAGTTATTTTCTTTTTTTCCCCAATTTTAATTTTTTAAAATCAATGTATGTTGCAATAATGGGGCATTTTGTCCCCTGTCCCTCAAATCTATCTTTGGGTCCTCTTTCCATTTGCAAAAGATTACCTCCCTATTTGCCATTATCTAGCTTTCATTTTATTCTATATGTATATTTTGGGTTCTGATATAAGAGAAACCATATGATACTTAAGCTGTGCGTCTGATTTATTTCACTTAATAATATGGTTTTAAGGTGTGTCCATTTTCTTAACCTCTCTAAAGCCTTCTTTCCACATCTTTAGAAGTAAATGAAAGTGCTTTCTTAATACAGTAAAGGATAAATAGTTGCCAGGGCTTGAGGGAAGGGAAATAAAGGAGTGTAAGATATTTAGGCAATGAAGCTGTTCTGTAAGATATTATAATTGCAGATGCTCCTTATTATAATACACCATACATCTGTCAGAATCCACAGAATGAATTCCAATGTAATCTAGAGATATCAGCTGACAATAATGTATCTACTTGGACTCTAATTGTAACAGATAATACTGATATCGGGGAAAAAAACTCCCAACCTGCTAGATGTCTGGTATGAGTTCACGTTCTCTAAAATTGAAGAATGAGTTTTAGGAACAATGGAGGTTAAGAGCAGAATATATTTATTGAAAGAAAGAAAGCATCTGTCTGAGAGAGAGACAGAAGGGGTCCCAGTGGATGCCAAAGACCCCGCCTTTTCTAGGGATTCTTACAGAGCAAGAGCACAAGGTGAAGCAGGTCCAAGATGGAGAAAAATGGGAAATCACAAGGTGGGCATGAGGTGGGACAGCTCTGTGGTCAACCAATAACATTTGGAGTATAACTGCTCAGGATCAAATGGGGAAGTGAGTGACATACCAAGTAGGCATGAATACATGACTAGGCCTTTTTCTGTAGGAGGCTGGGTTAGTGGCTCTTTATGGCTTCCTCAGAGTGATTCACACCTATTTAGAAAATCAACCCCTGATGTTATCTTTAGGATGTGGCTGCATTTGTTTTATCTGCTGTCTTGAGATCCAGCTCACAGCAGAGTGTCTGTCTCTCCCACAGTTGTAAGGCATCTCATCTTTCTGCCTTGGTTCCTTAAGGGCCTAGCCCTATCTGACTGCTTGTAGTATTTTTATCTAACTTAGCTGCATATAACAATATCACCCTAATGCATAATAATCACAATGAAGATGAGGTGGGGCACATAATAAGAACTCTATATCTTTGCTCAAGTTTTCTGTAAACCTAAAACTGCTAAAAAATAAAAAAGACTATTAATTTTAAAAATGGTTCCTTAGATGACATCTATGAGGACAAGATGCTTAGTGTAGTACCTGGGACATACTGTATCATGAGTTCCTTCATGTAAGGGAGAGTTTTGTTGCGTAGAGGTGATATCCAGTTACTCCGATTTTGTGGTTAATCTTCCTAGTGTCAAAATTCTCTGAACTCACAAGACAAAACAATTTGAGGTCCCCTTGAAGTATCTTTTCTAGCAGATAGACAGTAAGAATGGAAAATAAAAGTGATGTTTTAGATTTATTTCAAAATTATGTGCAGAAAATCTGAAATGGGTTGAAGCTGCCATTAGGGGTATTTATGTTGAGAGGACACTTTCAGGGCCCATGTGGCAAGACACACTTTTAGAATGTGAGTGACAACCGCTCTGTGTTTATCTGTGACTCTGACTGCTGGGTTTCAGCTGACTGGAAGAGTGAAGCCAGCTGGCAACAGCAGGCAGGCTGGAGCATCTCTAGGGCTGCTTTGCAGGTGTCCTGAACCCAGCCTCCCCTGGGAGGGAGGCTCTGCCATTGCTCTTGCGCCTCTCAGTGGGGCAGCACCTGGAGCGCTTGCTTCAACCTTCTCAGTCCATGCTACTAAGGGTACAATGATACAAACAGTAAAGGCACAGTTATAAAATATCAAATTTATAGACGTGTTATAGCAAGTTAAAAATCAAACAGTGGCCTCTGCCTGTGCTCCTGCTGCCTGTCGCATAAACACCCTGTTGAATTCAGTTGGCCTTGACTGTCTGAGTCCTCATAATGTGCTGGGTCAGTTTGACTTGGGTCCATATGGCTATGTCCACCTTGTGTTTTCCTCTGTTAAAAAGAGTTTTCAGCTTACTTCAAGGTCTTTGGTGAGACAAGGTCTTTGGTAAGGGTGTCAGTCAAGGATACTCTTAACTTTACTTGCTCCACTCAAACCCCCTCTCCTGTCCCTAGGATGTTCCTATATTATGGTAAACAGTTCGTATAAGTAAATCTATTTAGAATTAGCTTGCCTGACAATATGTGACTTAATCCAATTCATGTAACCAGTCATGTAATAACCTGCCATCTCCCCTGTACTTCCTGCTTGCGAGCTGTATTTAACCTGAACACAAATGTGGCTCGTGGCCTGGTGATAGGGACTTGGTCCCTCTAGCACACTAGTATAATAAACAAGTTGCCTCTTAGATTCCTCAGTACAAAGGGCCTTTCATTTGGTTTGATATTAGTTTTTCTGCAACACTTTTTTCTTCTACTTTCCACTGTCTCACAGTCCTTCTGGGACTGGATTTTTAATTTTTCTTTTTAAAATTTAAACTCCAGAGAAGATTGACCATAAAGAAAGAAAACCAAAAGTGAAACACAGAACGGAGACTATGTTCAGTCTGGAGGGTGGTTTGGAGTTCCTCTGTGGTCATGAATTTTGATTTCTAACCTTCCTTAGCCTGGGATTGAGTTTAAATCCTGGACTTTTATGTGGAAGGTCATCCTGCCCAGTTCCTTCTCTTTCCATAGTGGGATCTCAAAGCCCAGCATGGCACAAACTCTCTGGGGCAGTCAGAGCTGGAGTAGAGGCCGGGTCTTGTCTTTCATCCTTAGAAGAGCTTGTCTTGTGGCCTTTCCCCAAAGGGATAACCTCCTTCTGTAATATGCAGCTTCTCTCTAGGGCCCTTAGCAAGGATGAGAAAATGTTATTTGTAAACAGACTATTAACCCCAGATGTATTTTTTAGACTTATTCTTTTAATCTCCCATCTGTTTCCTTCTGATGTGTGGTAACATTTGTCTTTTTGTTGTAGCAAAAGAGCCTCCCTTTGGTATATCCTTAGGGCAGTTTTGCTGTGGATGCTGAAGGTCTTTGTGAATATATTTAGATGAGGAGGGTTGAGTGGGCTGGGGATATTAACGGCTGTCCTACAGGGATGAGGAAGAGCCCTGGAGACCTTAGAGTGCAGCTCAGGGAATGTGTGTCACCTGCCAAGCGCGCACTGGGAAGCTGTGTGGAAGACTCCCTAGATGAAGGAAGGCCAAGCAGAGAAGTGGAGTTGAGGGCCTGTAGGTTCTAGGATGTGTGGGGACCAGTTTACTACAGTAGAGCTCTGACCACAGAGTCAGGGTCCACTGGATGAACCGGAAGATTAGGCTGAGGCAGGGACTCTTTGGCTGGTCTTCTGCTGTCTTCTTCTGGTCTGGCTCTCGCAGTAACACAGACCTCTGCTTCTGTTTTTTGTGCTGGCCTCACGCAGCACGAGCCTGAGCTGCACTGTCAAGGTGCTACTGGCTGGAGGAATCTGTTCTCTTAGCAGGACCGACACAGCCCCACTTGCTCTTGGTGTCTGTCACATCGCCCTCCACAAGGCCCACAGTGCAGGGAGGGTAGGTAAGCAGGGGCCACACTGAGAAAGGAGAGCAGGAGTGTGAACACTCCTAATGCTCTGGGGTCACCAAGACAAAGACAGCACTTCTAGTGTTCTGACCTTTGCAGTGCCTGCACGTGGAACTTCAGGGTGACTGTAGAGGGGATGCGACATCTATGTGGGCTGGGATTTAGGTGCCTCTGTATGATCTTAGCAGCTTACTTTCCTTCCTGCTGTTCCCCACTGTGATAGTTAGTGGACTGTGTCAACTTGAGTAAGAAATGCACGACTAACTGGCTTTAGCACAGTTCTGGGTGTGGCTGAGGGGATTACTGAAGATGGAAAACCCACTGTAGGGAGGCTCGCCGCCCAAATGGTATAAAGAGGACGTAAGGAGGAAGGCCGGCCTCTGTTTCTTTGGAGAAGCTCCAGTCTTCATCTTCAGCTTAGATGCTGTCTGCTGATTTCCAGCGCAGACTCTTCAGCCTTCTAATGCAGACTCTTTGGCTTCCTGATGTGGATTCGTGTGGGACACTACAGTGAACCCCAGGCCTTTCTCTAGATCCTTCAGACACCAGCATGCACAAGGCATTTTGTACCCTTCCAAACCTGACTTGGGCAGTCACTGGAAGCCAATCTTATAAATGCTTGTATATGTGGATAACTTGCATTACATGTGTTTTGCTAGTAAGCACTGACTGATACGCTCACTGATGTGCCTGTGTATGTGTGTGTGTGCGCGTGTGTATGAGTGGGGATTGAACCCAGGGACTTCACACTGAGGTACATCCTATCCCAGCTTCCTTCCAAGCCCTGACAACCACCCTTGTACTGTCCACTTCTATGAATCAACCTTTTATCTTCTACATGTGAGTGAGATCATGCAGTATTTGCCTTTCTGTGCCAGGCTTATTTCACTCAATAGTGATCAGAAAAGCTACTGGCTGGTTGAGCCAAGCCTGGATATGCAACTCTCACCTGATTCACATATTTTCAGCCTAAGCAATATTTACTGCTTTCTGCACTAAGATTTTGTGGGTTGTTCCCTATTCAGCAAAAGCTAAGTGATGTACTGTCCTGTCACAGAGGTAGGATTTAACTCCAGGTTTGCCATGGAGGCTTATGAGGGAGACTGACTATACAATTCCTAAAGAATCTAATAGTCACTACTTTTAATGGGACACTAGCAGTGTTATCTTACTGAATCCTCCTAGAAAGCCAAAGTAGGTACAGATGCCTTCATTTAATAGATGACACTTGGAGAATTAAGTAATGTTTGCATTGTTCACATAAATACAAAGTACCAGAGACAAAATTCATGCCTATGTTTTCAGTATCCAAAGACAGTGAATGCATGCTGTGCTCTGTGGGTACTGGAGTGGGCTTGAGTAGGCATCCTGGCTCCTAAGAAACTGACATTGTTTGAACTCATTTGTTTGGGAGGTGCATGTGTAAGGGGTGTGTGTGTGTGTGTGTGCACACGTGTAGGAGTTGCAGTGCGTTCCTATGATCTGATTTGTGTCTTCTTGTTTGACTGACTTGGTCACAAGGTGCAGATCCAGCTGCCAATTCACTGTGTCTTCTGTGGCCAAGAACATTGTGCAGTTTTTAAATTTCTACCAAAGGAGAGGAGAGAGAATATTACTTTCTTTTCTTTTCAACTATTCATACTTTTATCAATGGATATCATTGTTCAAGTTTCCAAAAGTCATCTTTTCTTCCAATCTGATGTTTTTTTCCTTTTCTTAACAAATTGGTAAAGAAGAAAACACACTGCTTCTCTTAAAAGGATTTTTCCAGTGGTGTCATCAACACTGTTCTCCCAGCAGGCTGCTCATGCTGAAATCATTGTCAAAATATGGCAGCCTGTCACTGGTCAAAATGGGACTTGTCATGGACTCCAAAGGCTATTGTGGAAGTTTGTCTGGTAGCTATATTCCAAGTCAGTAAGATGTACTTTCTCTTTATTACATAGTCACAGCTCTTCTTTTACTTGTTAAGACTGAAAAAATATCAGCTTTACAGAGGCAAAGTCATAGTTACATGAAAGTAAAGGTGCTAAAGGGTAGAAGCTTTCCATGGGAACGCGGCTCTAGTGAGATCTATTACCAAAGGTCACCTGTGGCTCAGGTGGGGACAGATATGCCTGAAAATCTCTTTCCAGCACTGTGGTCAGGAGCACAAGAGCCTCTGGGACACGGTGGGGGCCTTGCAGGGTGTGTGCAGACTTTGGAGGGCATCTTGATATAGAGCTGCTCTTCAGTCATCTCATGTGCCTGGGGACATTTTCAAGTTCACTAACTTCTTGGTATCACTGGTTTATAATGTTTTAAGAAGAGCAGACCAGTCTCCTTAGAACATAGGTGCAAAAATCCTCAACAAGATGCTAGCAAATAGAATGCAACACATCTTCACAAAGATTGTACAACATGACCAAGTAGGTTTCATCTCAGAGATGCAAGGATGGTTCAACATATGCAAATCAATAAATATACTACATCACATAAAAAGAAGTGTGGATAGAAACCACATGACCATATTAACAGATGCAGAAAGGTTTTTGACAAAGCCCAACAGCTTTTCATGATAAAAACCCTAAAGAAAACAGGTATAGGAGGGCCATACCTGAATATGATGTAAGTATGCATGACAAACCAACAGCAAACATTATAGTGAATGGGGAAAAACACAAGGTTTCCCGCTAAAATCATGAATAAGACAACAATGCCCAATATCACCTCTTCTGTTCAACATAGTACTTGAAACATTAGCCAGAGCAATTAGGCAAGAGAAAGAAATAAAAGGACTGCAACTAGGGAAGCAAGAACTCAATTTATCATTTGCAGGTGGCACAATAATCTACATAGAACAGGGAGTTAATCTTGCCAAGGAAGTGAAAGCTCTTTACCAAGAAAACTTCAGCACTCTGAAAAAGACAATTGAAGAGGACATCACAAAATGGGAAGATGCTTCTTGCTCTTGGACAAGCAAAACAAATAGTGGCTTTGCTCCCCAGACCTTTTTACAGATTCAAAGCAGTCCAATCAGAATACCAAATGCATACTCCATACATCTAGAGGAAATGTTCCTAAAATTCATATGGAACCAGAAAAGACGGAGGATAGCGGAAGCAGTCTTGGGCAAAAGAACAAAGAAGGAGGCATTGCTTTACTTCAAGGGATATTATGAAGTGACTGTAGTAAAAACGGCTCCTGGAACAAAAACAGACATGTGAGTCAGTGGACGAGAACAGAACCTACAGAAACTCCGCAGACACATTGGGCTGTTTGATCTTTGACAAATGGGTCAAAAGTAAACTTTGGGGTAAAGATAACCCATTCAACAAGTGGTGCTGGGAAAACTGAGTATCTTTTTGTCAAAGACTGAAACTGGACTCATATCTCTCATTATGTATTAAATTAAAATCAAAGATCTAAACATTAAAACAAGACACTGAAGCTACTGGAAGGTAAAATAGGTGAAACTTGAAGTTATAGATTAGGAAATAACTTCAGTTGCACTAGAAATAGCATCAATAAACGAAAAACGAAATTACATAAAATTAAAAAGCTTCCATACAGCAAAAGAACCAATTAATAAAGTGAAGAGACAACCTGCAGATGTGAAAAACTTGTGCCAGATATGCCTCAGACAGAGTACCAATATCTAGACTACATAAAGAACTAAAAGATATTCCATCATCTAAAATAAAAGGCCCAGTCAAGAAATGAGCAAAGGAAATGAACAGTCAGTTCTCAGGGGAAAAGTACAGTTGGCCAACAAATATGTGAACAGCTCAACACCCCTGGGCATCAGAGAAATGCAAATTAAAGCGGCAGCTTAGATCTACCGAAGGTCATTTTATGTCACTGAATAGCCATCAGTGTCATCTTGGATGAGGCAACTGTCTTCACCATTTGAGGAGATGTGGACCTGCTGCAGGTCACTTTGGGCATTTTGGGTCTTTGTGAGAAAAGATTCAGAGGTAGAAAAAGTTTCCAGGCATTTGCTATATTGGTTTGGAGCGCTCATTTGTTTTACTATGCTTTTGTTTGCTTTTGTTTCTTTTATCTTCCTGTCTTTATAAGCACTTTTATAATAGGATGGGCAGCAGGGTTGCAGTACTATGTAGAATTATGTAAGTCATTTAGGGCTTCAAGTTCTCAGGTTTCTTTGTGAGCCAATATAGAGTTCAAGGCTCTTGCACTATTTGTTCTCACACACACACACACACACACACACACACACACACACAGATTTAGATTAAGATGATATAGGAGAAATATTCTCCCTACCTGCTAGATATCAAATGAGCTCAGTTTGTGTCTTCTGAAGTAGAAGAATGAATTCTAAGAGACAACAGAGGTTAAGAGTAGAAAGTGTTTATGGGAGATAGCTCTTGAGAGACAGGAGGAGTCCCAAAAGTGGGTTGCCACTGAGGTCCTTTGTCAGGGGTAATTTATACAGCAAAGTCACAATGTGGTTACAACGTGGGTCAAACTACTATCCCTATAGGATTACAAGCTTAGATAATATTGTTCCAATAAGGAAGCGGGTCACAAAGCAAGAGTGCATGGAAAGAACAAAGGCATTGGGAAAGGAGGGGTGACCGATGCTTCCTGGACCAGGTGGTGCTAATTGAAGTATAATTCCATTATCGCTTATGGAGACAGGCAGGCCTGGCCATGCACCTTTATCTTGAGGCCTGGCCTTCTTCAGATGTACCTCCAGCCACAATTTTGACGTCTTTATTTTTCACTGACTTCCTTGAGAGTCCAGTCCCACACTGACTGCACATTCATTTCTATCTAACTGTGTTTGCAGAGTTCTGTAATCTGCTCAGGAGCAGAGGTGCCTGTGTCACTGTGCAGCTCCCTAGAGAAGTTTTAGCCACCTGTGACTTAGAAAACGGTGATTTTATTGTAATAGAGCGTGTCCTGGGTAGCGGAAAGCACACCGTGACTTCATGGAACTGTTCTTACAGGTTCTTCGGAGCAGCTTTGGCCAGTTCAGTCCGTATCTGCCCTCCTTGCACTGCTCTGCATTAGTGGTGAGTCAAGTAAGAGCCTCTGCGTTCGCTGACCATGCAGCTACTTAGCTGCTGTCAGTGAATTTATTGGGGTTGAAATTTGAGCTCATTTTGGCTAGCAGTCCTTGGTTCATTCTACACCACTTGTGTTTGAAATTATTTGTCAAAACTTGTTGGCCAAAAATTGATTTTAATCTCTTGCCTTCTCTACTTCTTAACCAGAAAAATAGAGAAATTTGACTAGAATTGGCTTTGCCTTTGTGTCTCTCTCAGTGGGAAATATTGTTCCTAAACTACTTTTGTTACAGACAACTGAGTTAGAAAAATTATGGGGAGTCAGACCAGGTTAGGACCTCGAAGGGACCAGTGCAGAAGCCCCGATACCTTGCAACTGTGGGGGAGACAGACACCTCCCACTGTGGGCCAGGCCTTAAGACAAAAGATCAGGCAAATACACCCACATTCTGAGGAAGACTGAGGTGACAAAGCGGGGTGAGATCTGCATTACCCGTCTGTGTGCCCTGCCCTCTACCCCTTCTGTGAAAGGCCCTCACCCACCCGCACAAGTGGAGGTGGCAATTTGAGACAAATGGGCCTCCATTTCCTAGGAGCAAGCTTTGAATACATCTCTTCTCCTTTTTGCCCAAATACACGGCCTCCTTTGATTTGGTCAGTGGCAAAAAGGCCAAGCCCAAGCACAGGAGCTTAAATGACTCCCTGATCCTGCCTCGTCAACCACATTTCAGCTTGATTTAAGGCTTGGGTTTATACCCTACGCCTTCCCTATTTGAAAATACCAAGTCTTGCTCACCCTTGTAACTTCTATAACACTTAGCAATATTGATAGAGTCAACATAGAAAAATACACACACACACACTCACACACACACACGCCTTTACCTGGACATGTCCTTAGGTTTCACTGGAATAATTCCTTCCTTGATAAGACAAGCCTTGCTAATGCTAGCATTTTTCATACATACACTCAATATTGATTTATTGGGCACCCTCACCCTAATTCCTCCTCCTCTTCATAACATTGTTTGCATGTATGTGAGTATTTTGTTCACATCTGTATCTTTTTTCTTTCTTTTATCATATATATATATAATATATATATATTATATATGTATATGCTGTTATTTTTCCTACAAAGAAAAGAAGATGCACAAGTGGAACTGGTGATCCATTAATCACCCAGCAAGCTAGTGACCACATCTCTTCCACACCCGTGCTGTGATCCAGGCACACAGCGTGACCCCTGCAGCCATGGCCCCCCTCTCTTGCTGCTTTCCCCTGAAGCGGAAGGGCTGACTCTGTACAAGCAACTATTCATAGGTAGAGCAGTCAGAAAACAGGAGAAACCTGAAGCCAGCCTCAAACTCATATCGATCCTGCTGCCTCCACCTCCTGAGCTGGGATTCCAGGCCTGCGCCACCACGCCTGGCTCTGACGCTCCTTCTCAAAGTGGGAGGTATACCAGGCAGTAGGGAGGGAGACACACAGAAATTAGTGCAAAGCTGCTGACCTAGAAATAAGGGATCCAGCGCCGGATCACTTTCTCCCTGGGGCAGGGCAGAGTCCCTCAAAAGTCTTGTGGATGGTTCTGGGAGATTCCACAGCTTTTAAAAATGCGACACTTGTCTTCTTAGTTTTTGTACCTCTCTAGGAGACTCATAGCACAAATTCTGAGATTTTCTTCTGAAAGGCAATATTTTAAAATTTGTTTAGTATCTCTACAGTGGGGGGGCATTCTTTTACTTTCTTTTTTTGTTTATTTTTGGTACATGTTTGTGGTTGTGATGAATACCTTCACCATGTGAAGCTGTGCATTCACATTCTGTGGAGGAAGAAGAAGTAAAGTTTAGTCTTTGATTACTTTTCATTGATTGGAACACAGAATACTTGTCTTTTGTCTCAAGGTATTTATTAATATGTCAAGACCAGTACTCTGAGACGGACAGTTTGGGAAATACTAGCAAAGGACAGACGCTGCCCTGCCAATGTGACAGTCACAAGACACATGCAGTTCCCAGTGCCTAACGTACAGTCACTCTAAACTGAGCCGTGTGATGTAAGGTCAAGACGCACGCTGGATTCTGCAGGTGTGGTGTTGAAAAAGGTAACATTTCCCACGAGTTTCACCTCATATTGAAATGACTGTATTTTTCCTATGTTAGCATAAGTAGACTATTAAAATATTTATCCCAGCTGTGAGCTACTTTCTGAAGCGTGGCTGCTGGGACGCAGGTGGCTGGTGCTGGCGGCCTGTGTCTGGGTCAGAGCATCCGGGCCAAGCCCAGCCCCGCCCTGCGCCTCGAGCGCCCCCGCCTGGCGAGCTCCCTGCAGAGCGTCCTCGTGAGCAGACCCGGACAGCCCTCCAGCTTTCCTGCTGCCCCGCAGTCCCAGAAGCTCACTACAACCGCAAGAGCGCTCACCAGGAACCGAACCGGGCTGCACCTGTTTCCGGACCCCTGACTCCCAGCCGCCGAAACTGAAGCGTTTGTTCTCAGCCACCCAGTGCATGGCAGCTTTTCATGACATCAGGGACTAATTGTCTCTGTTGCTTCTCTCTGGAATGTTCTTCCCTGTTGCACCCACATACCTGACTCTTCCCGTTGATGAGTTTTCTCACACATTATGTTATTGCGTCTCAGTCCATCCTACCTTCTTGACAAAATACTTCAGACTGGTGACCTCAGCGGAAGAATTTGATTTCTTGCCATTCTGGAGGCCCACGGGCTGGCCATCGTGATGTCTGTGAGGACCTGCCCATGTGCTCTCCTCATGCCCCCATTTGGCAGAAGGGCGAAGGGGCTCTCTCAAACCTCTTCTGTAAGGGCACCAACCCCACTCCCACGGCTCAGGTCTGGGTTGCAGACAGTAGGCTTTCTGCATCCTCACATGGCAGGAAGAAAGCTAGAAGGCTCTCTGGAGTCTGTTTTATGAGTGCACGAATCTCAGTCATTAGGGCACCGCCTCGTAACCCAGTCACCGCTCCGACTGGTGAGCATCATGGTCCCTTGACTCGATGAGGAGAGTCTTAGGGAGGTGACTGTATCACGAGGTGCTGTTCTCATCAGTGCATTGATCCTTTGCTGTGTGTAGGTGAATTTGCTGATAGGAGTTGGGCCCAGTTAGAGGTGGGTTGCTGCTAGTCTGCCTTTGGAGGGCATATTCCTCCCTGGTGCTCTTCCCTGCCCTGCTTCCTTGGTACCAGGAAGTGAACAGCTTTGTTCTGTCACACACCTCACCATGATGTTCCTGCCTTGGGGCCAGCTGACCATGGGCTGAACCCCCTGAAACCGTGAGCCAAATTGCATCTCTCTTCCTCTAAGTTGAGTGTCAGACACTGTCCCAGTAACAGGAAAGCTCACTAATATGCCCTTCCAAGGGCCCCATCCTATCTTCACATTGAGGCTTAGAGTTCAACATATGAAGTTTGGAGGAGTTGAACTTTCAGGCCATAGCAGCCCCATCACTGTCCATGGATTAATTTTGTTCTCCTTTTCAGCACTAATTTCTACCTACACATTATATGCTCACTGATGGATTGATTATCCCCTTTGCCAGTGGATAGCTTCCTTAAGAAGGGATGTAGTGCTGGGATGTGTTTTTAGAGCTTTGATTCAATGCATACTTTTTTTCAAATTATTAAAATATATTTAAAAGCAATGACCTTTCGTAGTCTCAGAAGTGTTCTCTCAAGTTCTTTGTCTTTGTAAAGGAGATCAGTCTTTGAGGTTTGCTTTAAAGGCAGTAAATTTCCAAGCTTCCCCTTCTCCTCCAGTTCATCGGTGTCCATGTCTGAGGTCTCACTAGGAATGCTTATTCCTGGTATCTGAGGTTCTCCCAAGGCCATTCAGATTTTCTGAATGCATACTTTTTTAAACAAAGGAGGAATTAATGTGTAAATCAGTTGACAATCCTTTTTGTACTAGACCTGGGACTTATTTCAGAATCCTGAGCACCATGCACGCCAGGTGGCTGTAATGACATCCTGAAGAGGCTCCTTCACCAGGCAGCTGCAGAGGAATCACCTCCTCACAGCTGTGGGCATCCTGAGGGAGCTGGCCCGTGTCCACTGCGGCAGGTTCTCTCCCAAGGTTACTGAGGATGAGTCTTTTGCTCCCTCTGCACTCGTGTTGCTCTGATCTCTCAGAAAAGGAGTGCATCACCCTCCCTGAATCTGGGCTGGCCTGTGGTTGGATTTAAGCAATGGAGGGTGGCAGGGCTGGTACACATGCCAGCCTTGGTGGGAAGCTAAGGGGCTTGGCAGTTTCCAGTTTCATTGACCATTATGGTTTGTCAATAGAAGTGGCCCTCAGATCTCACACACTTTTAGGTGGGGCTTTTTCAGAGGTGGCTGGATCCAGAGTGTGTGACTGATTAACAGTGCAGTGCTGGGATGCCGGATGCCAGGATTAAGGATGGGTGATGGCTGGATCAGTCCACTGGATTGGCACCGCCCTAATGCTGATACAGTAGACACAATGTAAGGTCAGAAAGGGTCTTGTTTCCCTCTTGTTGCTTTTGCTGTCTTCTGACACCATGAACAGATGCTCTCTGCCTTCTGCTGCCCTGCCTTGGGGCCAGCCACGTATGGACTGAAACCTCTACAAACTGAGCTAAATAACCCTCCCCCCTTTAACTTTGGATGTCAGTTATTTTGTCTTAGCAATGAGAGGAAAGTAACTAAGATGCTGACCCAGAACCTGCCTTGATGACATAAGGAAGGGTGTCCTCTTGGAGGGGCCATGGCGTAAGACCCTGGAGACAGACCTGCCATGCAAATAAAGATGTGGAAAGAGCTGAAGCCCCCGACAACGGCCAGCACCAAGTGACCTATCCCCAAGCAGGGCTTCCTGGCCCTTGGACACATCGCAGCCTTCGGCTCTCCAGGCCTGTGGGAGTGACTCCAGGCGGATGAGGTGTGCAGCGCAGAGTCAGAGGCCAAGCACAGCCCACTGAACTTTGAAGTGCATTGTCACATAGTGAAGGGTAACTGACTGGTCCATCTGGTCCCATCCCTGCTTCCTCACTTGACAGGCAGCTGACCTGCCTACCATGCTGATACTAGATTTTATTCCTCTCTGGGGCAGCACTGTGGTCAGCAGTGTGGCCCACTTCTACCCTCAGACATCAGAGGGTTTGAGTGCATGGGCTCTCACCACTGGCCCCATGCCCGGTTCTGGAAAAGGAGGCAGCAGAGGTGAGGGCTGTGAGAAGGGTCTTTGAAGTCAGGTTGATTTGAGATTCAAGCCTAGCTCCACAGCTTTCTAGCTTCCAAGGGGCTACAGAATAATTTACATCTCTGAGCCCCAGCTTCTTTTGCAAAACAAGAATCTCCCTGACTGGCATATGGGTTGAAAACCATCCATCAACAGAAGCAGGATCCACCTTCCCGGTTTCCTAGCCAAGCCTTTATTGCACTTTCAAAAGAGTGGCACTGCTAGTCAGCCACAGGGAGGAGGACTGGACCAGCTCTGGCCGGGGATGGGGGACTTTGAGGGCTGGCCCCACAGGAAATTCTTTCAAGGGCTTTGTTGTAGCAACAAGCAAATAACCAACAGCCCACTCGCAGGAAGTCCCTCTCTGGGGCTGCCCTGACCGACCTCCTGCACAATAGGGTCTGTCTACCGAAAGGCGTGACATGACTCACGCTTTCCAAAGCACATCTCTTTGTCCTGGGGAGCCTTCTCCTACGTGCACTTGTGGGCTTGTGGGGTGGACTCCACACTGGCTAGGCACTGTATAGGGACAGGGGAAGGCAGGAAATCTCTCCACTCATTTGTCCATCCAAGGCCACTTTATTGCCTCTAAACACTGCACTCATCTCAGTAAAACCACAGCCGTGGGGAAGAAGTGGTTGTGACTGCTGGGTGGAGCTCAGGTTTACGGAACCGGAATAATGCAGCTGGCTCTCCTGTTTCGGGAAGCTGATCAGCCCCAAACCTAGGATAGCCTGGTGCAAACAGGCTTCACCTTACAGACAGGCTGGGATTAGGAGGTGCAGAGAGAACAGTGTGGGGATGAGGCCGCACTGCTGTCTTTCCAGCTCTCCGAGGGCAGGGGAGGGGAGGCTGTCTGGCTGGAGCACAGTGGCCAGGCTACTGGACAGTGCTGTCTGTCCCCGCTGGTTCATCAGGATTCCACGCCCCGGTCAGGGGGCGGTTGCTGCAAATGCCAGCCCCACAAAGGGCATGTCTGGGTGGGGGTCCGGCTGAATGAAATTCCCGTGGGTGGTGGGCATAGAGGCTGGATATCAGATCTGGTCGCACCCACCTAGGTGGTTTCCTGGAACGCATTCCTGGGAGGAAGCAGCAAATATTGCTAGAGGAATAAAAACTTCAGAGTCCATCATGTGACTATTTTCACTTGGTAGATTTGTGGTGTCCAACTTCAAATAAGGAAAAAAAAGCATTTATCGAGGATGAGAGAGACTGGATTTATTTTTTTTACTCCCGATAATAGAACCTTACATTTTATGTTGACTCACGATCACTTCAGGGTGAGGAGTCCTTTGCTGCTGAATGCTGTGAGCCAGGGTGTCAGCAAAAAATGGTGTGACACATTCGTGTGTTGTCTAGAGCTATGAAAGCGAATTTTTACCAAGATGTTTACCAAGATGTGCGCAGGGTTCAGAGTCCTGTTACTGCCCCACGCCTGAGGGCAGAAAGGAGAAAGCATGTGGCGTACTATAGGCATAAGCTGCCACTTCTTCTTGTAGATATTGTATCTCAATTAACAGCTATAAAAATCTATGTTGCTGGGGCTGCAAGGGGCTCAAGGTCACACAGTTAATAGTTGATGGGACAAGAATTTGTAACATGCACATAGGATTCAAGCCCAGCATTAATATATTTACTCACATGATCAGAAGTTGATACCCAGCTCAAGTGTATAAGCTGTGAAATCTCCAGGAAGGTATCATATTTAAGTCTCAGGTTTTTCATCTAAAACACAGAGGATGGGGCGATGGAGACACAGCACAGAGGAGGCAGGCTGGGGCCACCCAGGGCAATCTTGATCTTCCTTAGGACTTTCCAAGCCAGGCTGGCAGGGTCATTTCCATTTTTGTCTTGGTGGCTTGCACTGTTGCACCATGACCAGCTCAGCTCATGACTTGAGTGGGGGCAGAATTTTGGTGCCAGGGGAAAAGTATGGACTTGACACAAGGAGAACGGGGACTCTGCTCACCCCTGTGTGTTGAGTGAGCTTGCTCTGATGCACTCGGAGACTTTGTCTACATACCGTGTGCCTACTCTAGATCACTGTGTCACGCCACTGCGGGTTCCAGCTGGTGAAAGAAGCTAGTGTACACAAGTTAGGGAGCAGATAACTTGTTATATAATCATTAGTTATTTTTGGACGCGAGAAAACAAAATCATTACTAGAAGAACAAATTTATGAGCAGAAAGGTGTATTTTGATATTTTGAAGATATTTTGTTTTTTCACCTAGTAGTTCCATTAATATTGATTTACGTAGATGTGTTTTACTTTGATACATTAACATTTTGCCACATTATTTGTCATTAAAAATTTTAAGACTGGATCCAATGAAGAGGTAGCTATCACAGAACATTTAAATTATATGATTTATAAAGACAATTTTCGTAATTTTCTCGGAAACATGAACTCATCAAAGGTGCTGAGAAATACGTGGTAAATTATTTTAATCTATTTCATATAGAGGTAGACATACCTGCAATTGGTTAGATTCTCCTTCTGTGATCTCAGGTAGCATCACGGTGATTTCCTCCTTTGGAATAATTGCGGCTGGGTGTGGAGGCACACGCCTATAATCCCTACACTCAGGAGGCTGAGGTAGGAGCATTGCTGTAAACTGGAGGCCAGACTGAGCTACACTTTAAAACTCGGTCTCAGAAAGCCCACAACCAAGCAATCAAACAAAACCGTACAGTATAGTCTAACACTGCTGGGTGCACTGGTGTGGTTTGATAGTGTGCACTGGGAGAGGGTAGCAGGGCCACAGGGATGATGTCACACCATCCTAGGTTCCTATCAAGACTGAGCCATGGACACCTGCCAGAAAGGACAGTCATTTCCTTATCTTCCTCTTATGGATGAAAAACTGGTGGTCAGCTTAACACCAGCTGAATTAAATCAGCATGGTGCAGAGTGTAGATGGCCCACCTGAGGAAAGTTGCCAGCATAAATGGAGATGTGGAGAAGGAGAAGCTAGCCACTGTGGGTTTCTCTAAGTGTTGCTGTTTGAGCCGTTGGTTCTCCTGGAGGAGCTCGTCATGACCAGCTTCCCCAGTACAAGTTCGGCCATTGTCATCGGGGGAGCTTGGGACCTTGTTGGTGAGAGTGGCTGTGGTTCACTTTGGGGGAGCTCTGGCCCTTACATCAAGCATCAATGCCTGGCTCTGGAGGGGAAGACATATGCTGTTTATTCTCCAGGAGAAGCTTGTTGTGCTGGCTTTCTGGTGTATACTTGAGTGTTTTTTAATCATTTGAGGAGCTCAGGACCTCCTTGTCACTGAGGATGGCTGTGGTGTTTTTCAGGGCAGCCCTGGTTCTTATTTTGAGCGTGACTTCTCGGTTCCAGTGTAGAACCCTCAGCCTACTGGCACATCTCCTTCACCCTTTTGGCACAAACATTCTAGCTTCCACTGCTGACCTTTGGGCCTTTCCAGTGTAAATCCGTAAAGCAGACTGGCTGAGTCCTTGTGCGTGTGCTCTAGACCTGAGGTGGAATCTTGGGAGGCATTGTCATGGGCTCTAGGTCTTCATCTGGACTCATGCAGGACATTGTTGTGGGATCCAGGTCCTTGGCTGAATATTCTGAGTCTTTAGTGTTGTAGACAGATTTCCTACACTTTCTTGTGTTAACTCGGGGTGATCATCATAAAATAATATAAATTCTGTGTCCCGATTCTAGTTATTCTCACAACCCCTGACTATAACACTTCCCCTGAGAATCAATACACTCTCTTGTATAGCCAAGGAAATTTTCCTGAGCTTTCTGATGTTCATAATCTGAGTTCTACAATGTTGCTTGGAACCATTACTTATTACCCATCACTTACAGACTCCTTCATGCACCTTCTAGAGAAATTCAGGTGTTTATGTACCACATGAACAGAGCTCTAAAATGCCAAGTTATCAAGACAGAAATTATAGGTCTTTGGATGACCTTTTGTTGTACCAAGAATCAAATTCTGGACCTCATGTTTGCCAGGCAGGCGCTGTGCTGCTGAGCTATTAGAAAAATAAAAAGCCACTTTTGCCAATTTGGGATCTGTGCAGTATTAGAATTATCTTGTATTTTTGTGCTTGAAATCCACTAAGCTTGTTTATAAGAATGAGACAGGAAGATAAAAACTGTTAGGCCTGCTCAGCGCATTTAGGAGGTATTTACAAAATATTCTTGAAGATGTTTTGTGTCTATAATAGGTCTGTATCCTAAGGAAAAGTAGGTTCTCTATCTGCTTAAACTTTACACGCACCCAGCGTTTCCCTCTGGAGTTTGCTAACACAAACTGAAAAATACCCAAACCTCCTTCAATTATTTAATTTAAACAGCACATTCTCATTAATATTACAAAGCTTAATATAAAAAGTGCTAGGGCGGGAGGAGCCTGAATGAAATTGAGGGGAGTCGTGTAACTTTCAGCGCTCCGCACCTCACCTGCCAGTGCAGAGATCTGAGCCCTGTCCTTCTCCACAGGACCGGCAGAGAGGGGCCCTGACCCTCCTGCCTGCTAGAAAAATAAGGCGCAGCGGGGGCTTGCGACAGCTTTCGTCCTTCTTTTGTTTTAGAGCCATCCGGTACAGGTTGGCCTTAGCCAAATCTAAGCTATGGCTTCTTCTCTTGAAGGTTTCGTTATGATTCCAACACATACAGAATCTCAGTGTTTCAAAAACTGTAAGAAACTGGAAGTTTTAGGGCAAATTGCGTCACCCTAGTCTCAATACGATCATCCACTGAGCAAGAATGCCCGTAGCACCTCCTCGCTCTGCTTTGAAGAGTGTGTCGGATGCTTACAGTTATTACATGTTGATTGCAGAAAGGGGCAAATCCAGCTGGAAGAACCAGGCAGTGAGTGGCTGGTGTGTGCAGCGCGCTAAGGATATAAAGCATCTCTGTGTGGGTTTCTGGGGGAAGGGAGGGTACAGTGGATGCGTCTTTCATGTAAATCAGAATTATTCCTATTTAGTCCTAAAAGTGAATTTTGGGTTGGACTTAGCAGATTTTAATTGGTGTTATTATTATTATTTTTTTGCTACTATAGACAATACTCTAATGAATATCCCTGTATATATGTCTTTGTGTCCAAGTGCAAGTGCTTTGGTATGAGAAATTATAGATTCATGGACACTGAATCACTCATCTGAGCATATAAAACTTGTCAAATACCCACCCAGCGGATTGATCCCAGTTCATTTTTCATCAACAAAGAAAATGGCTATTTCTTTACATTTTATATAATGTTAAGCTTTAATGTATACTAATTTTTAATTTTTTGTATTTATTATTAAAATTATTTTCTGATTGTTTTAATTTAAATTTCTATGACAGCAAATAGCTAAACCTTGGAAACAGCCCAAGTGCCCATCAACTGATGAAGGAATAAAGAAGATGTGGCTTTTGTATACAATGGAGTACCACTGTGCCATAAAGAGGGATAAGCCTGAGACATTTCTAGCTAAATGGATGCAAGTGAAATAAGTCAGATGCACACATGTAAATACTGCATTGTTTCTGTGGTGTAAGAAACTGAAAGTGTAAATAAGGACCAGAATGTATGATAGATATTGTGAAATAGGAAGATAATGTTCAGATGGAAGGGGAACTAGCGAGGGGGCAGGGGGAAAGGAAGGAAAGAGAAAGAAAAAAATGATAAGTAAAGAGGGGAGAAACGGAAATAAAACTTTTGTAAATAGGGAAGGGGGTTGAAAGAGGGAGGGGAATGGGAAAAATTCATTGTATCATGTACAGGTACAAATTCCTTATGATGAATATGATCATTATGTATATCTAAAATGTACCAATACATTTCTTTGACAACAAAGATCTTTTTAAAATGCAAGCTAATACTTGGTACATCTGTAAATACATTTTTGCCATGTTTGCATTGGAAAATACTGTGTATGATAGTAATCTCTTTTATCTATGTGAATATATAGCAAATACTTCATTTATAATGAATTATTTTGTAAGTATATTTTAGTCTTTTTCTTAAGCTTCAGTTTTAAATAGACGCCTGGGCTTGGAGCCTCGGAGTAATTTACTTGAGTGAATTAGGATAATTAGCGTGTATCTCACGGGATGCTCTTTGCTTGCGGAGCTGACGGGGCACTTAGGTAAGAGTGGCAAGAGTTATCCAAGGGGACCGGGGACCCCTTCTTTACAATGCATGTGAAATTCCTGGTGTGTTGTAGTTTTTCCACAGAGATTAGCCTTCAGGCCGAGCTCCCGTGAATGCATGACTGAGTCCTAGTATCAGGAAGCTCAGCTAGTCAGCAGTGTGAGAGCGAAGGAACCGTTTCTCATTAGATGCAGAAAATCACTCTTGGGATTCTCAGCCGGAGGGGGCCCCCTGTTCCCCACAGCGCTGGGATCTGTGGTCTGCTGAGGGTTTCTGTGCATGCCTGGCAAACGGCTCAGTCCAGAGCTTGACGTAGGGTTCCCATTGGTACAGGACAGAGAAGGCAAATGAGTCCCTGCGGGGGGCTTGCTGGGTATCTACCCTCCTACTTACCTGCCAGCTGTTTAACTCTCTATCATATTCCCGAATACGTGTCCCTGAAAATAAGCCTTAACTGGGACAGTATTCAAGAATGCCAGCCCCGCCCAGCCCGTCCTTGCCTTACCTGCCATACAGAGGAGCCACCAAGCAAGAGACCAGAGACAGCAGGGAGGGCCAGGCCAGGCTGGCTGGGGCCAGCACTGCTGATTTCTAGCCTTCCAGCCTGATTATTTTCCAGCTGCATCTTATTTTTAAGAAAACAGCAGAAAAGTCCCACAGTGCTTGTCGGGACTATATAAAGGAGCGGGCAGAGCAGGAGCAGCCTTGATTTTTATTTCCACATTTGTCGTCAGTGGCTGATACTGAACCTCCAGAGGCAGTTCAATAACTGACACCTCCCAGGCCTACTGAGCTAACATGGGACTCGCACTTAGCCGGTCAGAAGCTTCCAAGGAGCCTCTGGTTAGTGACTCTTCAGTTTAATCAGCCAAATAGTATCTGTATCTCGCTTCTGGAAAATCTTAGAAATGGTTTCCTCTGTGCCCTCCTGGTGGAATCTAAATTGCTTGTAGTCTGGTGGGGCCCTATTCGTGAATCATTGTTTTCTCAAATAAGCCCTTGAAAGTTTACAGTTTTATCTTTTAGTAGGGCCTAGTGCAAGGAAGTGACAAGACTAAGAAAAAGGTGACTAAATTGGACAGAGAGACAGAAGGGGAAGACAAGAATACACTGATAAAAGAAAAGGAAAGTAAGTTCATTAACAGAAGATCCTTTTAAGGAGCAGGACAGAAAGAGAGAGAGAGAGAGAGAGAGAGAGGGTGGGGAGAGAAAGAGAAGGGGGAGAGGGGAGAGGGAGAGGAGGAGACCCAATTGTGTTTTTTGTGTATCTTAAACATCCTGTTTTAGTTTCCCTCCTTATAGGGAACACTGCTTTGTGGAGGTATCCCGCAAACTCAGTAAGACACGCTTAATACCTAGCCCTGTATTTATATGAATTTTCGATTTGTTTTGTCATAGTCAATCAAATTCTGAAGGAGAAATAGCCATTCAGTGAAAACCATGCATTGTATTGAATACAGGGTCTTCACATTGAGTCACATACCTAGCCTTTTAAAAAATTTATTAATTGGCTAAAATTTTGAGACAGACTCTTGCTAAATTGCTGAGTCTGGGCTTGAATTTATGATCCTTCTGCTTCAGCCTTCTAGGATATTGGGATTATAGGCATGTACCACCCCTCCAGCATGCCTGACTGAAAACACAACTTCTTAACTGTCTTACTTACTTTTCTCATTGCTGACATGAAAAGCTTTATTCAGCTCACAGTTTGTTGAGGCTTCAGTCCGTCGTCAGCTGGCTCCAGGGCAGGCAACATAACAGGGCATCACAGAGGAGAAACAGTTTATGCAGTGGAGAGCAGGAGGCAGCAAAAGCAGCGAGCAGCGGTGTGCAGCAGAAGCACCAGAGCAGCTCCTTCCTGTTGTTTATATTCCAGCCAGCCCGCCGCCTTCTGAGCCGTGCCATCCACACCTAGGGTGAGGCACCCTTAATCCCAGCATCCGTAATCTCAGCATCATACCTAATCCAGAATCACACGCCCTAACCCAACCACCTTAGAAACTCCCACCTGTGACCTCATGAGCTTTGGGGGATGTCTAGACACAGCCGTAGCAGTTGTCATCTTTGAAAGATGTGCATTATCTGCAGTTAATGGCAGGCACTAAGCTGTATTGCTCCTGGTGATGACCTCATGTAGTTTTCTACAAGCAGTAAAGCAGCAGGTCTGTTATTATCTTCATCTGACTTATGCGGGGCCCTACAGTTCTGCTTGTGGTTCTCTCTGGTGACCACCCACTGTGGGAGTTGCCTGAGGCCCCAAAAGCTAAGAATAGGAGGATCCTGGAAAGCTTAGCCATAAACCGTCGCCCAAGGGCAACGGCCTGTTGGTTCTAGCTTGGTCTAGGTGACAACAGTGGATCAAGCCATGCCCATGGGTACTGGTGGACACATGAGGATCCACCTTGTAAAGTCTGGCTTCCTGCTTTGGCCAAAGCTGGCTGTGACTTGGGCCCCAAGAGATGGAGGACACAAATAAAAGGAACTTTCCTTCCATGCAGAGCCAAGGAGCCTCCATGGCTGTGGTGTAAGAGCAGGCTTCAGCCTACCTTCCTGAGGCTTGGTTGGGGACCACAGGGAACAGAGGTGGGCGCCATGCCTGGCTCCAGGCCTGGCCTTGATGTGGTGTAATTGTAGCTCCCAGCACCCCATTCACCGCTGTGACTGCTCTGGTCCTGATTGGAGGAAACAGCAAAACACAAGACTGTCCACACAGGGTGGCCTGGCCACCTGTACTGGCTCTGTCTCTGACACCCCTGCCCTGGGCTTGAGCCCCCCTCATGCCAGTTAAAGCCTCCTCTACCAGCTTCTCTCTGCATGAAGCACTGTTTCAAGGTATTTCAGAAATGACAGCCACAGCCGTGGCCACAGTCACAGCCACCCACAGTGAGTGATTATAGTGGGCTGAGGCCAAGGCGACCTCGTTTGTGAGCAGACTGCAGCATAAGGCCCATTGGGGTGCCCAGGGGAGAAGGCAGCTTCTTTGAAGGACAGCAGGGACTCAAAGGAGAAGCAGTGGGTGCCCCAGCCCTGGGCACAGATCCCTGCCATCCTGCATGGCGGGCCATCCTGCATGGCAGGCCATCCAGGGCTCCAGGGAGAGTGAATCTCATTCCTGTCCAGGGAGCTTTGTGTCCTGTCCAACCCTGTGCGTGTTATGACAGACCAGCTTTGGCTGCTCTACTGCTGCGTTCCTGTCCTCCAGTGAGTGAGGGAGTTAAGGCAGAGGGGTGGCTGAACGAGTGTCCCTGGTGTAGCACAGGTCATGGGGCACCCATAGGTCGGCTCGTGACACACGCACTGTCAAGCCAAGCACAAGCTCCGTTTATGCAATGCCAGCTCAGATCCACTGGGCCCAGGGCTGGTCTCCATAGAGAACGGGGTGTCCTGGAGATGCAAGGACAGAGTCAGCTCGTCCCTGCAGTTTGAGCAGAAATTCCTCAGACATCTGGGAGCAGGACAAGATTCCAGGCTGAGCAAATGTGTGTGCCTATGGGGTGGCAGTGAAAGGGAGGTGCAGGGACCATAGCCTGGAAACGAGGGTGACTGCTGCGTTTGTTAAGGACCTGGCTGCACACACAGGTCGCTCACTGCCTGAGTGCTCTGGTCAGATGGCTATAACCACAGTTTCCAGGAGAAACTGGGACTGGAGGTGGGAGGCTTTGTGGGCTCAGAATGGAGAGCAGGGGCTGGGATCTGGGTGGAGTCACTCTCGTTTCTGAGGAAGGCCCATGTGTGGGCTGGGGGCTGAGCTTGTGCTGCCCATGGTTCCGGACACCACAGGGTGGGATAAATTCCAACTCGGAGGGTCAGGACTGGAGCTCAGTTCCCTGGAGGGCCCTGCAAGTGCCAGGTACTGTCCTGAAGACAAGGAGGGCCATGGGTCCTCCTCACTCACAGGGCTGGTGGCTCATTAGGCAAGCAGATCCCGCCCCACTCTTAGGCAGCCCAGCAAGGCAGAGGCTCAGGGACCACAAAGGATGATGGAGAGGTCTGTCCTGATGCATCTGTCTAGCTGACCTGTGCTTAGGGTCTCACACTGCCCATCTGAGAAGCGAGCTGAGCCTTGAGGGTCTTTAGGGATCAGCTCCTCCTCCACTCTTCCCGGCTCCCTGAAGAGCCTGCCCTAAAGCTCTAGGTGCGGATTTGCACTGAACCAGAGCCCTGCCAAGGTTCTGGAGCCAGGGAGCCACCTCTGTGCCCACCAGCACAGCACTTTTGCCTTAGCTTGTCCTTGTCGTCTGCTGGCCAAGCGTGCAGCTGGTTGGACGGGGCAGGCTCAAGGTCACTGTACCCAAGGGCTCTCTCCCAGCTTCTGGTGGTGGGCAGCCCCAGGCAGCTGCCCACAGGCCCCTCCTAGGCTGCCACTGGGGCACAGCAGCATATTCCACTGCAATTTGTTAACTACTTGCTTATTTAATGTGCCAGATTGTGCGTTTACCCTCACTGTCTTGATGCCCCACCTTTAATAAGTCTTTATAAAATTTTGCTTTGCCATTTAAATGTCTGCTTTCTGAAGTATAAGACTCCCTTCCTGGCCAATGAAGCAGGACATTGTATCTTTAGGCACTCAATAGGAGAACCCAGGTCACTATGATCAAGACTTGATTAAAGGGCAGGGAGGAATAACAAGCAAGACCAGAAGCTATTCACCCTTCTCAGGACCCGGCACAAGCCATGTGGGTGCCAGGAGGAGAACAAGCCAAATCTGTCCTTCCTGTAGTCCATGGAAGCCACACAGGGCCTGGGAGGAGTAACAAGAAGAAGGAGAAGCCAACTCACCCTTCCTGTGGGCCAACCAATGTGCCGGCTGGAAGACGAGAACACACCCTCCGCACTCCCCTATTAAGTAACCAAGCTGATTTGGAGGACAGGCTGAGTTGATAGCATCTGAGGTCCCAAAACAACGTAATGCTTCTGTAGTTTGGTTGGCTTTGCAGGCCTGAGGCCAGTGGTCTGGGCATCTTTTGAGATGATAACAGTGTGCAGTGCAGCAACTATGGGGGATAGCCTTCTGTTTTGTTTTTGAAACCCAACATTGTTCTCACTGTTTTGCTTTGTTCTGTTTTATTGTTTTGTTTTATTCAGTGTTCTGTTTTCATTGGTTTCCTTTTGTTTTATTTGATTTTGTTATGTCTGATGGTATGGGTGACAATTTTGAAGATAATGAGTGGTGTTATGGTAGTTATTGTTTGTTCCTATTGTCTTGTTTTAAAGTCCTGTATCACTTTCACTGTTTTGTTTTTATTGGTTTTATTCCATTTTAGTTTTTTTGATGTTATTCTCTTTAAAATGCACTTACATTCTTTCATTTTGATTCCTTTTATTCTGTTTAGTTATTTGATTTTATTATGTCTGATGGTATGGACAGCTATTTTAAAAAAAAACAAGAGACATTATGGTAGGCATTGTTGGTATCCTATTATTTTTTTTGAAGTCCTGTATCACTTTCATTATTCTGTTCTGGTTGGCTTGATTCTGTTTTATTTTGTTTGATTTTATTCTCTTTAAAATAAAAATTAAAAAATGCAAAATTTAAAGCTTTACAAAAATACTTCATGTTTTTGATTTATTTCTTGATATGCCAGTTTACCTGTCAATTATTTATGATATAATTTATGTGATAAAATGCCTATTGCTTTACTGTTTTGAAAACTAGATCATGATTTTCAGTGGCCCAGCAGAAATGTGCATTTGTGAAGTTTCTGTATGAAGCCACAGATACATATTTCCTGATGCCTACTGGTTTACAATATGTATATAATGACACAGTTTATTATGTATTCTTACTCCTAATGTTGTTGGGGACCTTCTACCAGACAGATGCTTTATTCTAAGTATTTTGTAGGTTCTAATTTTTTAACGTTTTAAGCCATATACAGTTTCTGTAGCTCTTCTTTTTCTTCAACAACTCCTTCAAACCATTCTTAGCTCACAAGTTGTAGGGGCAGGAGTCTGTGGATAACAAAGTAAGATAGAGGCCTCCTTCAGTCTTCTAGCTAGTCCTGACTTGAGGAGTTAAAAGCAAGTTTGACTAGAGAGACTCCCCTGGGAAGCAAGTCAAAGTCAGGGATAGGAAAAGAAAAATAAAACAAAACAACAACAAAAAAATCCTACAGAAAAACAGATAAAGACCAAATGGGCTTGGGACTTAACACTAAAAGACCAAAAAAAAAAAAAAAAAACCCTAAAAAAACAGAGAACAACAACAAGTAAAACAAACTAATAGATGAGACACAGAAAGAAAGCCACGCTCACAAATGATATATCACCTCCACCTCCAATAAAATATAGAAGCCAAGAGGGGCTAACTCGAAGGCAGTGTGTACTCACACTTCTGCACTAAGATACACATTTGTATCCATGCACATTCACTCCAGAGTCACTGCATTATTCACTCCAGTGTCATCACAGAGTATATCCACACACCTCCTTCCTAGCTTGAAGCTAACCGAGACTGAGGTACCCCTGCAGACTAGCCACCCACCCCAAGGATAAGGCCTTAAGATGTAGGTCAAGGACAAGAAAATGGACAGAAAAATGCTACATGTTGAGCATCGGAAGAAATTATGTTAGACAGAGGTGCCTAGAAGCCAGTCCAATTACGGCAAGTTCTGTGTGGAGGGGAAGAGTCACTCATTGCCCTCCTACCCCCCCAAAACAACCAGCTGGCAGCAGAGGGCCCATGGGTCTTTCTGGAGCCCCTACCCTGGTTCTTTCTGAGCAGTGTAGCTAACTTCTCCTTTCTGCCCGTTTCCTCTTTGCAAATGCAGTGTCCTTCCTTTGTTAAACTTTGTCCTTCTAGTATATTCCTGGGCCTGACTTACGGTCCTGGTGGGCTGCTCAGGCAACAGAGCAGGGGCGCTCATCCCACAGCTGCAACAAAGTCAGAGCAGACAGCCCACAGGCCTTCTGTGGCCTTTCCTTTGTCATCTTCTGTTCTATATCTTTTCAGAACAGAGGTTGTGCATTTCAGTAAATCACCTGTTTGAGCCGCCCACTGGCCTCCCCAGACTGTGCCCTTGCTTTCCCATCTATCCCTAATCAATACTTAGAGAGATCCTGCTAAATCAAAACCCAAGTTCTCAAATGCCTGCAAAGCCTGGGAGCCTGAGAGTCTTCTGTCCTCTCGGACTTCGCTTTCTGTCCATCTCTTTGCCCGCTCTGCTTCCTCCCGAGTGATCTCCTTTGTCCCCTGAAGACACAGGCACACTCTTGCTTCATGGCTTTCCCTCTGTGCTCCCCGTCTGCAGCCTCACTCTCCTGGAGGGAGTGACCACTGCTGTCTCTTGCAGCTGCATCTCAGTGCTTCTTGCTTTTTTACCTCCTGTGAAGCCTTTCTTGATGCCCAACCAAGCAGCACTCCCCCTTCCTTCTTGCTCTCTAGCTCCCCTGCTAAGTAACCCACTGTACTATTATTTTGCTCCTTCGTTAGTTACTTCTATGTTTACACTCAGGTTTGTCCATTTGTGTGTTTCTGCTTACCTCTCTCCCCTTCTGCTGACTAGAAGATTTGGGAAATTATTTGTTCACTGCTCTATTCCTTGAACATGAAATATTTAAGCTTTTTCCTCCTGTGGGGCTCATGTGTGTCACACACATGACACGCAAACGTTTCACGAGCAAGAATCACAGACATTAATAAAAATATATTTTCTGTTTAAAAATCTCATGAAATACCACTGGTATTTAGTCTGATTTGTTTCACTTCACATTATAGTCTGTAGTTTCATATATTTTCCTACAAATGAATCAGGTTAATGGCAGAGTGGTGCTCCATGGTGCGTAATACCGCATTTCTCCATTCATCTGTTGTGGGCATAGAGGCTGATTCCAGCTTTAGCTCGTATGAATCGTGCTGCTATAAGCGTGGATACACATGGATCATTGTACCATGAAGTCTTAACTCTTTTGGGAAGATACCCAGAAAGGGAGTAGCTGGGTCAAATGGAATTTCTAGTTTTAGTTTTTAAAGGCGTATCCACACAGAGTTCCATAGTTGGTTGTACTAGTTCACACTCCCACCGACATCGTAGAAGGATTTCTTTTCCATGAAGCCTTGCCGGCATGTGTGTTATTGGATTTCTTGATGACAGCTATTCTTTAAGGTGAGGTGGAATCTCAGTGTTGTTTAATTTGCGTTTCTCTAATGGCCAGTGATGCTAAACGTTTCATGTACTTATTGGCTATTAGTACTTCTTCTTCTGAGAAGTAGCTCTTCATTTTATATGTCTGTTTTTTTGATTGGGTCTTTTATTTGGGAGGTATACTTTTTCTGAGTTCTATATATATTCTAGATAGTAGTATGTTATCTGGGAATATCTGGCAATCCCCCCCCCCCATTTTGTAGGTTTTCTTTTCACTCTGTTGGTCTACTTTTGTTGTGCAGAAGCTTTTTCATTTGAAATGATCCTCTGTGTTGATTCTCTGTGCTATCTCATGTGCAGCTGGAGTTCTGTTCCGAAAGTCCTTGCATGTGCTTCTGAAGACCTTCTCCTTTCTGTTAGCCCCAGCCCACCCCCAGCTGTACCAAGATAACCGTATCCTGACCTACACTCATAGGCTGCTTCCTTTACTTTATATAAATAACATCTGTGTACATACTTTTCTGTTTTGATATCTTGCATATACCAATGTATCTGGGAATGAAATAACTTGTTGGATATAATACTTGACTCATCACTGTTTAACTTTCAGAGTGACTACTTCTTCTAATGCTATTAACATGCTTTAAAGTTTTGACAGCACTAAAATTTCAGTTAAATTTTTATAAATTATTACAAGTATTTCTTTTAACAGCTATTTTACTTTAGAATATAAACTCAAACAAAGAACAGTGGTAAAGGATGAAGAGATGATGCATATTATTCCTAAGTTAAGGCCAGGGTTTCTCAACCCCGGCATGTTGACACTTGGACCTGGGTAGCTCTGCTATGGGTGGAAATGCAGTGCACTGTAGAGTGCTTAGCAGAGTCTCTGGCCTCTAACCAACTAGGTGCACAGAGTGCCCCTTGTCCTCCATGCGTAGTGGGTCACTGCAGGTCACTGATTTCAATGAAGTCTCCAGCTGTAGTTAGCATGGAATCCAGTTCGTGGTGCAGGCTCTGGAGCCAAAGCTCAAGGTTGAAGTCCCAGTCGCCTTTGGCCGAGTGACAACGATTCTGAGCCTCAGGTTTCTCATGTCTAAAAGCGAGGAAAACACATACATGACTCTTAGTTTGGAATAAATGAATTAATAGCTGTAAAGTTCTTGGCCCTAAGAATAGGCTCTGGCACGTTGTACGTGCTCAATCAATACTAACCATGATTCTGTCGCTACCTGTAAATACTGGACATCACGTTACACCTTCATTTCTTACTTTTTCACCGCGTCATAGGAAGGAGCCTAAAGGGAAATCACAAGGAGAGAATTTCTTAGACTTTGGATTTCACTTTAAAAAGCTGCATTGCCACATGCTCCGGCAGGCAGCGTGGCTGTCAGTGGACATCAGGTCCTCTGGCGTGGCACTTTCCTGTAGAATGCAGTGCTGCTTAGGGGAGGCTGCCACTTCCCATCAGGCCTTGTGGAAGGAAGGGGAAGCTTCACACACGGGCTCCTGAGATGGGGTTTGTCTTTCTTTGATCTGGATTCGGAGAGCCTCAGCTTGCTGGCTCTCTGTCTTGCCAGGGCTGGGAGCACATTTCAGAGAAGCCTGCAGTGGGAGATGGCTGGAAGCAGTGCTGACCCTCTTTGGAAGCAGCACTGACCCTCTAGACAGGCTCACTGAAGTCAGTCTATTATCTGCTCTGAGAAGGATGCATTCATTTTGTGAAAAGTTTGGTTGTAACAGTGTTTGCTAATTTCATGCAATTAGAAAAAAAGAAAAAAAAACCAAGGTTGAATGGAAGGGGAAGCAGAAAAAACAATGGAAATTATGTGGAAGAAAATATTTCCCCAAATCCAAGAATGGAGAAGACAGAGAAGAAGGAGCTGTGAACAATTCTCAGCTGTGTGTCTACTAACACACATGTGGAACAGTGTAGACCAGCAAACCCCCTCCTCTGACCCTACCTGCAGCTGCACTGCTCTCTGCGGTCTGCGGGTTGCAAACACCTGTAGTTGTTCATCCCAGACAGGTTAATGACAAGGGTAAAGCTTTAGGGCCCTTCTGACTTTAAAGAATGTGCTCACAGTGAGACCATTAGAACGTTCATTCAGAAGCACACACTATGCAATGTGAACTCGAAAGTGGCTCAGCTGACATTTTTGTCCCTTGGATGGGATCCGGGCTCCCTGCAGGCACGAGAGCCGAGGTGCCCCAGGCTCCCAGTGTGAAGCGACATGGCCCATGGAGCCGGTACGCTTCTTCACATCTGCGTTGTCTCTCCGCGTTACTTCCGGTGACTAAGGAGAGCGGTGGCCGTGAAGGCACCGTGGGCTTAGCATGTGGACCCAGAGTGTAGCTTGGCACATGGCAAACCAAGCTTTGATTTGGGAACTTTCTCTTTATTTATTTATTTATTTATTTATCTATTTACTTACTTGTTTGAGGCAAGGGTCCTCCGTGTAGTGCAGGCTTGAACTCACTGTGTATCCCAGGTTGGTTTTGATGTCAGGAGCCTCGTGATTCAGCCTCCTGAGTGATAGGATTACATGTATTACCACCATCCCTGGCTAAAGTTTGTTGTTATTGCTGAGTGCTTTTGATCTGTAGTTTGTGCAGTCCACAGGTGCAGAGGATAGATGTATATGATTTGCTCCTGGGGTTTTTTCCTCTCTTAAGTATTGCATGTTTCCAGAGTATTGCATAAGAAAGATTCTGTGCTTATTTTTCTCAGCGTGCACACTGAGGTGAGGAGTTTCCAGACCTTTCCAGGACTGCTGGGCTGCCTGAGACTCAGGCTCGAACTCGGTCCACTTTCTTGTCGTTGGGATCTTACCTTGGTACAAAGTTGCTGACAGTCATTTTGTCACCTCTTGTGTTGAGAGGTAGCGGTTACTAGATGTTGTGGGCCCAGATGTGGTGCTTGGAAAATGACACTTGTGTGGTAGGGACTTCGATCGGCTGGCACGTGGGATGCTGCCCACACAGTTTAATCCCAGCATGGCCCAGGACTTGCCGGTTGGGTCATCCTGCTAGGCTGAGCCCCGTTCCTGGCGGAAGCATCTGGTCCTCTTCTGCCTTCCCTCTGCTGCCCCTACCTGTGGTCCACCTCTGCTTCCTCACCATCCAAGCAGGAAGCCAGGCAGCACCCTTGCTGTTTTCTTTCCTTCCTGGCCTGTCCCCAAGAGAGTCCCTGGCCTCTGCACAGTCTGCTTCCACCACGGTCGGCACGCTAGGCATCCACACTTGTGGGGGATGTGGATTGGTGGATGGATGGGTGAACCCTAGTAGTTTTCCTTTTGCTCTAGGCTGGAACGTAGTTGTGTGTCTCAGGTGTGACTCTTACATACTAAGTGTGCTTTAAAGGTGACATGGAGCTCTCCTTCATATGCCTTTGCTGTCACCTCACCAGCAAAAATCGCTGCCCAGGTCTCCCTGGGGTACTGGGGACCCGCAGCACAGTGGGTGGCACACGCTTGTTCCTGGAGGGGGCTCTGAACCTTTCTGGCCTCTTCCTCTCCTTCATGCCCTGACTCTCTGCTTCAGAACCCAGTCAGGAGGAAACTGCATGGGCTTAGTATGTTTCTTATCAATCATTTACATAGGTGAAAACCAGGACTGAGTGCAGTCCTGTGATTACGTTCTGAGAACTGCTGTGTGAAGTTAAATTTCCCTCCCTCACGAGGGCCCGAGGAGTGCGGCCCAGCTCACTGCCCACTGTGAGAACTGAGTAAAACTATGAACTGGATGCTCAAGAGCTCAGTGCTTTTCCTTGACACATATTTCTATGGCTCTCGGTAAAGTTTTGTCCACCATCCATGCAGATGGAAGGATGCATAAAAGCAAGAGGAAACTAAGGCTAGAAAACGAGAAGCCTCTCCTTATTCTTTTAACCATCCCCGTGAAAGGGGATCCCACCAGTCATTCCCTGAAAAATACGCTCCTGTAAGTATCTTGAGGCCCAGTTTTGGCCTGGTTTGCTTGTGTTACAGTGGGTCTTTGTGTTTACTTTGGCAGGGGTGGGTGTGGAGAGATGCAGGCTAGAGCCCCCAAAGAGCGCTGGTCTCCTTGTCTGTTATGGCTCACATCTATGAACCTCTGAAGCCTCATGCAGTCCTAGGTGGGGAGTTTAAAGGTGGCTGGATCAGGGTGTGCCTGTGGATGCAGCGTGTGCCGCTGGGGTCAAGGCTGTGGATAACGGAAGCCCCTCCTGGGGTATGGCTGGCACTAGTCAGCAGACTTACCTCCTGGATCAATATACAGGGAGCGGTGGGAGGCAGGCTGCTGCCGCCTTCTCGCTGCCCTGGCCCGTCATGAGCTGTTTCTGCTCTGTGATGCCCCTGTGCCATGCTGCCCTGCCCTGGAGTCAGTCACCTATGGACTGAAACCTCTACAAACGGTGAACTGAAGTAAACCTTTCTTCCTGTAACTTTGCATGTCAGGTATTTTGTCCCAGCAATGAGAAAAGTAACTAAGACAGATTTTGGTGCTGGGAGTGGGGCTGTTGTGTTATCAGCTTTTAGGGTACTGGGGCCTCTTTCTGTAGTTAGTTTCCAGGTTCTTTCCATCTTGAACAAAGAATTGAATGAAACAAGTAAAAGCAGTTACAAAGTTTACTTGAAAATTTAAAAGGGAAATGTGAGGAGTTCTGCAGACTGATTAGTTCTGCGGAGTGAACTTGGGCTGAGTAAAAGAAAGGAAAATAAAGGAAAAATAAAATCTAAATTTTCCCATTATTTTGTTTTGAAATTCTGTAACATGATTTTTATACTTTGTTGTTGCTGTTGTTTTGTTTTTAAAATAAAAAAAAAACCCTATATCCTAGGGAGCACGGGGCGGGTTACCATGA
Source organism: Dolichotis patagonum (assembly GCA_004027295.1). Lineage (NCBI taxonomy): Eukaryota > Metazoa > Chordata > Mammalia > Rodentia > Caviidae > Dolichotis > Dolichotis patagonum. Next base: position 64,368 of record PVJX010001477.1, on the reverse strand, counting down.
AGAAAGCAATGGTGGCATGATTTCGTTAGTGTTGTCTCTTTTATTCCCTCTACACATCACAGGAACCTGTGTGGAGTCAATATAGAGGGTCTTGAGAAATAGTATACAAGTCCTGGAATCTGATTATGCTTCCCCAGCCAGTCCAAGCTCTGTGTCATTGCCCCCTAAGAGACACAAATCCCCATAATTCTTCACGGGGCTGCTGAGGAAGCAGACGTCTGTCTCTGTCTTCTACAACTTCTTCAAGATGAAAGGGGGCTGTAGACCCTAAGAATGGGGGATTATGTGCTCTCCAACTACTTTGGGGTGCTGTGGCTCACTGGCGGGGGGCTGAAAAAACCATCAGAATACAATGAGAAAAGGATTAGTGACTGTGGAGCTGCTTGTTCAATGGGAAAAAGAAGCTTTACTATTAGCTCGAAGGTAAGGAGCAGGTCAGACTTCCACACTTCCTGTGGAGGAGAATCTATGTTAGAGAGTATGTCAGATTATCAAGAGTCTGTGAACAGTGGCCTTCCCAAGATCCTGTTTCTGTATCTATAACAACACTACAGCCTTGCTTTTTGAAGAGAAATCTCAGTCTTCCAGAGGGTCACAGATGTAGCTTGTTTTTATTTCTGGGCAATCTTGTTCTTTAGACAGTTCAGATAGGACTAACTTTAATCCAGAAGGACGAACCCAACTATCTGTCTTTGCCATCTTTACTACAGTGGGTGTCACAAGGATCACCGAGAAGGGGCCTTTCCACTTTGGTTTTAACTGGTCAGCTGGTGTCCCTCTCTCTCCCAGTTTTCACAAGCACCTGGTTTCCAGTGCAGACCCTGGGTGGTCCCCTGGGGTCCCCAGCAGGACCCTGTCTTCATACATTTAGATAGCTTGTTGTGCTTGGCCCAGATCGATGAGGTATTGTAAAAGTCTTGTAGTCTCTGGGTCAACTACTGTGTCAGAGGACAGAAATGGCCTTCTGTGTGGCATCTGAAACTTAGCCCAGTTTTGGGCAGGTTGCAAACCCCCCTGAGTAGTTGGCAGCAATTCAGAGCTGGACTCAGACACCTCTTGGCAGAGTTTTGCCAGCGCTCACTTCAGGGTCTGGTTGGCTTTTTCTACTTTTCCAGGTTGAGGTAGCCAGGAGGAATGGAGGTGGTCCTTTATTCCAAAGGCCTTTGTCACTCGCTGAGTTATCTGGGAGGTAAAAGAAGGCCCATTGTCACTCTGAAGAGACTAAAGTAGTCTAAACCTAGGGATGATTTCTTTAAGTGCCGTGCTACCTTGACTACTTGTGTAGCCTTTGCTGAGTGGGTAGGAAAAGCTTCAGTCCAGCCTGGAGAGTTCAGTCAGGACCAGCATCTGTTAAGCCTTTAGTGGCATGGGGGTAAAGCCCAGTGACCAGTCCTCTTCGGGATGTCCCTCTCCTCTGCGCTGGTTCTAATAAAGGAGGCGGTTTGGGCTTGCCTGGGCTGCTGTGGACACAGAGTGGGCAAGCTTTGCAGACTTGTCCACTGGTTGCTGCTAGCCCCAGTCCTGTGGAAACCTGAGTGACCGTTTTCAGTGTAGCATCTCTTCCCATATGGAAGGAATCATCAATGTTTTTATAGCCTTCCACTGTGTCCCTTGAGGATGGGACAGTTTGTTTTCTAAATACCACCAGAGTCCTTTTTTATTTCCCCCTTGGCTCAAGGCCCATTTATCTTCTTGGGGAATATAGCCTGGCTTTAATGGTTCCTTGGAAAGAATAACAAATAGGATCTTATTTAGAGCCAGGTAATATTCAAAATGCTCTACATACATTAATTCTACTAAACTGTAAAAAATCTTATAACTACTATTATTATCACTTATGGGCGGACCAGGCATGGAAAGGTAAATTAACAATACTCCTTTTAGCAATTAGCCACTTTTAAATGTAACATTTTTATTTCCTAGTTTGTTTATAAGTAACTGGGATAGACAATAGTTTCTTACTGTTTCTCTCTTTATTTAGCATTGACTCTCATATCAACGAGACTGATTTCCTCACAGAAGTACGGTTGGTGCCACTGTTCACCGGGTGATGCAGTCTGCTGCTTGTGGGCATCTAACATCGTTAACCCACTTCTGCATGCTGACACTCCAGGCTCATCGCTACTGTGACAACAACCCTGGCTACACACCCGAAGTTCCCTTGGTGGGTTGCACCCACTTTTCATTGAGAACTATTCGGGAATCTTCTGTGTATTTCCCTTCTGCGTGTTCCTTAGTTGTGTTCAAACTTTGCAATGTTTCAGCCATGGAGTGAGAGCTCTTACACCACAGGGTGATACCCTTAATCTCGTTTTGGGGCGGCTATAGGTATGAGTTCACCTTGTGTCCCACCTGCAGAGCCCTTTCCCTGTGAGTCTAGCTGTTAGAGTCTGTTGGCAGCATTAGTCTTAAACATTGGGTTACAAAAAGAACTGCAAAGGTGTTTGCAATCAGGCCCGAGTTACTACTACTCTATACAAGATGTCCAGGGTTCCAGGGTCATGCATAATCCAACCTGAATTACATTGATCACTAAGAAAATTCAGTCATAAAATACAGTTACACATATTTAAAATATATAACATAAATTTTATGTGTAATTATGTGAAACTTTCCTATAGCTTTAAAAATATAACTATTTGAAAATGGTTATACATATTAGGAAAAATATCTTTATGATTCCATTTGTAGGTTCTTATCAATTTCCTAAACCCATCCATCCTTACAATAAATACTTGTTAGCAAGTCATTTACATAAGCAAGGAAAGCTAGATATTTGAGATCTTTTTATTTACTGTCATTTAGATTTTGAACTGCTAAGTCTTTTCCTTTGTTCAAAACTTTTTATCCAACTTCCATTTTCACTTCTGGTTGCTCATGATTTTTCATTCTTCTTGATGGTATTTAAAAACTAAACTGTGTGTGTGCTCATCTCTCTGTTCTTAAAACTATTATGTCACAAACAAGCACTTTCTGCTTTAAGGCTCTGTTTCTCAACTGTGTGGGACCTGGGGACTTTCTCTGTTTAGACTGAGGACTTCTAAACAAGTCCCCTGGATGCTCCAGGACTTTGTTTGGTGGAGACAGTACAGAATCACGGGTGTTCTTGTGTGAGTCCTGAGGCATAGTCTTTGTTAAAATAGGGAGATCCTGGTGGCTCATATGTGCATCTCACAAGGAATTTTTTGACAAACATTTAGACTAGAATTATAAGTGGTAGAAAACTTGTAATGATACATTTGTACAATCCTTTTCTGAAAATAGATTGTTTTGGCTTTATCATCCTCCTAGAAAATGTGTGTTTACACTGACATTTATGGTTGGAGGCTTGAGACACAGCCAGACCACAAATCTGAATCTGGAGAAATGAGGTTAGGGCTACTTGCACCAAATGAATGAGAAAAGTAACTACCTATAGAGCAGAAGGATGGGAGAAACATCCTTTTCTGGCCTCCTTAATTTGATTTTTTTGGCTAACAGCCCACCCATTATCAGGGACTCTCTGAGCCAGTGATTCTTAGTTTGGGACTTCTTCCATTTTAGGGCCAAGCCTGCTTAGACTGGAGGGTAGCAGGACTATGCAAATGAGCTGCAGAGTGACTCGGAATTTTTCCTAGAAGACAAACATGAATTCTTTCTCAGATCTCATACTCTTTTGAGGGAGACCATGATTTATCTTTGGAGTGTCTACAGAACTAAGATTCTACATAAATTAATATATGGAAGCACGTGTCTTCATCCTTAAAAGAAAATCCATCACTTTTATGAGCTTATCAAAGTGGTCAATGATGTCCAAATGTTTTGAACAACTGAGGTAGGTCATGGGAACATATAGTAGCAGCTCACCATTCTGAAGCCACAGCCTGGAGGTACAAGGCTTCTCTGCTGGGCACTGGCATTTGCAAATTCCTAATGAATGAGAGTTTCTTATTTTCGCTGACCTATACTTTCTAGCACAGTGGCAGGATCTAGGACATTGTCACTTGTAAGAATACATGACCACATTAATAGAGTTTTCCACAAAAGAAGAAAAATCTATTGTGTATATTTAATATAATAATGACTACAATTCCAGAAATGTTGAAATGTGAATTGAGAAAAATATAACATAAATTTAATTATTCCCTGCTGAATGGCTGAATGAATACATGTAATCAGCATGAATAGTCATAATTATGGTTACAATGTATTCCTTATCATTACGTGTCAAACATTTTACTCTGCACATGCATTATCTCATTACTGGGATTTTCATCCTTGTGCAGAAAGTGTTATTATGCTATTTCAAGTTGAAAAATGAAGAAATTGATACCTAGGAGAATAAAAAATTTCTTAAATCATGATTTATAGTTTTACTCATCTCTCTCTTCATAGAACTATTGTGTCACAAATGAATACTTTCTGCTTTAAGACTAATTCTTAACTTTCTCTGGCCTTGGGATCTCTGTTTGGATTGGAGACCTCTAAAATAGTCCCTTGGATACTCTATAAGAACAGTAGAATTTGAATTCATTTGTTTTCAATCAAATGTCATTCTTGAAGTAAACTTATGCAAGTTTAAAAAGCTACTTCTGTTGACTCTTGCACCAGTCAAAAGTGGAATTCATAGTATTGGTCTTTTTTTATATTGCAAAGTTATAAAAGAATAAAAATGATGATACAGGATCTCAAAATAAAATAATAGGTGATTACCAATGGTTAATATATTGTGCATTGTTATCAAAGTAGTTGCTCAGATTACAAGATATAGGCGTGAAAAATCATTAAACAATGAAAGCACAAGCATTCTTTTAGATGAACTAATAGAGATTAGTAATATAATTGTCTATCTTGTTTATATATTTATTATATTATATAACAGAATTGTTTGTAATATAATTATCTATCATAAATATATACGTATTTTTCCCCTTTTTACTTTTTCCTTTCCCTTATCACAGTTGTCCTTTCCTTTCGAACAGTTTCTTCCTCTTTCATGTTCACAATGTTTATTGTACTTTTTGGATCTTATTCACTCTTTCAGATTTTTTACAACAGGGAGACAGTATGTTTACGTATGTGAGTCCAATTTATTTCACTTATGAGTATAGTCTCAAGTTGCATCCGTTTAACTGTAAAAGCCTTGAGTTTATCCTTCTTTATAGCTAAGTAGAACTTCAGTGTATAAAATACCACATCTTCTTATCCATTCCATGGTTGATGGGCATTTGCATTGTTTTCAAGATTTAGCTATAACAAATTTTGCTGCTATAAGCATAGCGCGTGTATGTCACTGTATGTAGTGGCTTGGTAACTGGTGGCCAAGTTAACACCAGCTGGATTACATCAGCATAGTGCTGAGTGCAGATGGCCTACCTGTTGCTAGTATAAAAAAGATGTGGAGAGGAAGAGTAGCATTATGGGTTCTCCTAAGTGTTGCTGTTGTTTGGAGCTGTTGGTTCTTCTGGAGGAGCTTGTCATGGCTAGCTTCTCTGATAGGACTTCGGCCATTATCATTGGAAGAGTTTAGGACCTTGGCACTGAGAATGGCTGTGGTTCACTTTGGGTGAGCTTTAGTCTTTATGTTGAGCATCATTTCCTGGCTCCAGAGGGAAGATGTGTGTTGTTCACTCTCCAGGAGAAGCTTGTCATGCTGGCTGCCTGATATGAACTTGGCTATTTTAGTGTAGGAGGAGCTCAGGACCTTATTGCTGAGGATGGCTGTGGTACTTTTTGGGTGAGCCCTGGTCTTTATTTTGAGCATTACTTCTTGGCTCTAGTGTAGAACCTTCAACCTACTGGCACAGATCCTTCATCCTGCTGGCATAGACTTTCTAGCTTCCACCGCTGACCTTTGGGCCTTTCCAGTGCGGATCCATAAAACAGACTGGCTTGAGTCCTTCTCATGGGCTCTAGACCTTCAATTGGACTCGTGGGAGGCATTGTCTGGGCTCTGGGTCTTCAGCTGGACTCATGCAGGACATTGGTGTGGGATCCAGGCCCTTGGCTGGTCTGTAGTCTTGTGGACAGATTTCCTGTACTTCCTTGTATTTAACTCTGGGTGATTATTACAAATAATATGATAATCCCTGTGTTCTGTATGTAATTGTTCTCCTTTCAGTCCCCGACTACAACATTGTGGTATGATTTTTTCAATTCTCCGATGAAGAATAGGTGTATTGAATGGGACCTCCAATGATAGATTTTTGAGGAACCTCCACACGGATTTCTATAATGGATACACCAGTTTACGTTCCAACCAACAGTGGAGAAGAATTCCTTCTCCCCACAACATTGTCAGCATTTGATACTGTTGATTTCAGGATGACAGCCATTGTTTCTGGAGTGAGATGGTATCTCAGTGTTTTAATTTGCATTTCTTGAGTGACCAATGATGTTGAACATTATTTCATGTATTTACCATTTATATTTCTTCATCTGAGAATTGTGTATTTATCTCAGATTTTTGGAGTGGGTCTTTGAATTTGAGAGGCCTGATTTTTTTTTTCCAATTCTTTATATATTCTAGATAGAAGTTCTTTGTCTCAGTTGGCTAAAATTTTTCCCATTCTGTGGGTTGTCTTTTCACTCTGCCCGTGATTTATTTTGATGTGCAAAACTTTTTAATAAGATGAGATCACAGTTGTTGGTTCTTTGAAGCATGTCCCATGCAGTTTGTATTTTTTTCATGAATGCTCTGTCTACCCCTATGTCTCCAAGATTTCTATCTAACTTGTCTTTCACTATGTTTAGTGTTTCTGTTTTAATATTTACACCTTTGATCCATTTTGACTTTAGTTTAGTGCATGGTGATGGATATTAGTCTTCAGCAAGTGGAAAGCCCATTTTTCCAACATCATTTATTAAAGAGGCCATCTTTCTTCCAGTGAGTATGCTTGGTCCTTTTTTCAAAGCTAAGGTGGCTGAGTGCCTCATCTTCTAATCTGTTTCATTGATCCTCAGGGTTTTTTTTTTTTTTGTCAGTAGCATGCTGATTTTTCACAACATTGGTTCTTCATATCTTTGAACAAAAAATGTGTTTTCATTTCCTGAAATTATTTTCAATTTCTCTTTTCAGAGTATGATAATTTTGGTTGTATAGATCTTTTACTTCCTTTGTTAGATTACGTCCTAATTATTTAAGTTTTTTGGATGCTATTGTGAAGGATGTTGTTTCCCTAATTTTTCTCTCATTGAGTTTGTTGTTTGTGCACAAGAATGCTACCAATTTTTAAGTGTTGACTTTGTGTCCAGCTACACTGCTGAATTTGCTGATCTACTCTAGTAGACTTTTGATGGTGCTTTTGGAGTCTTCTGTGCAGAGTATCATTTCATCTGTAAATAGTGGTAATTTAACTTCTTCCTTTCCTATCCTTATTCCTTTTATTCTCTTTTTTCTCTAATTACTCTGGCTAAAGTTTACAGAAATATATTGAGTTAGAGTGATGATAGTGGACAGCCTTGTTTTGTTCCTGATTTTAGAGTGAAACCTTTCAGTTTTTGTCCATTTAGTATGATGTAGGCCCTTGGTTTGTCACAGATGGTTTTATCAGATTGAGGTAGAGACCATCTATTCCAATTTTCTTTAGGGTTTTTATCATGAACAAGTATTGGACTTTATCAAAAGCTTTATCTGTATCTATTAAGATGCTCATGTAATTTTTGTCTTTGGCTCCATTGATATGGTATATTACATTTATTGATTTGTATATGTTGAATCACCCTTGCATTCCTGAGTCATCATGTGTAATCTTGGTCATCATGTGTAATCTGTTTGAAAATTTTCGGCACTGTTTGCTAGTATTTTATTGAGGATTTTTGCATCTATGTTCATTAAGAAGATTGGCCTATAGTTTTATTTTTTGGTTGGGTCTTTCTATGGTTTTGGTATTAGTGTAATACTTGTGTCCAGGAATGAGTTAGGGAGAGTTTCTTCCCTTTCAATTTCATTAAAGATTTTGAGGAGCACTAGTATTAGATTTTCTATAAATTTCTTGTAGATTTAAACCATGAGTCAATCTGGACATGGGCTTTTCTTAGCTGGAAAGGGTGTCGGTGCCACTTGTGGCAAGGTGCCATGGACTGGGGCCATTTTGCTTGGCAGGGCCTGCTTTATTACAGCACCTGTATAGCATGGCGTCTTGATTACTTTCTCAGTGCTGGGGCAAAATACCCAGTGCCCACAGGTTAAAGGAGGAGAGGTTTATTTTCATTCACAGTTTGTAGAGTTTTTAGTCCATTGTCAGCTGTTCCAACGCAGGGTAGCAGAGCAGAGGGTCAGGGTAAAGGAGGAACAGTCCATTGCTCCTTAGGCAGGAAATAGTAGGAAGTCAAGGGAGGAAGAGATACAGATGATCCACATCTTCCCACCAGGCATCACCTCCCAACACCACATCCAGCTATAAACTCATAAATTGACTAATTCAGTATCACACACCTGTGATCCAATCACCTCTCCAAAGGCCCACCTATGAGTGCACAAGGCTTTGGGGGGACATCTAGACATAAACTAAAACAGATGGGCATAAACTAAAACAGATGGGCAGAGTTGAAGCTACATATGTACTTATTTGGCAACCAAGAAAATGTTAAAATTGAGCAATACTGAACTGGGCAGCAAAGAGGGTGGGCATGAAATCGTAGAAGACCTAATCTGTTGGAATGAATGAAAGCATGTAGAAAATTGTGTGCGAAATGTTCTTGGGAAAGGATGAGCATATTTAATTTGCTTGTCTAATGGTCAGGGCTTTGTTCAGTCATCCCGTTTGCTTCTAATCTCCCCTATAATCAGGCTCCCATGGGGATTTAGTATGGGCTTGAGGAAGAGAGGAGTTACAATTAAGGGAAATCCTATAGTCTATAGGATTGATTTAATTTTGGACTAGAAACTATTCAGCATTTTTAAAGTCTGTTCCCAGGAGTGTTCTGAGGATACTTTTTCTTTTTAACTGATGAGATGGTTGAGAGTATTAATCACAAAATCCAAATGTCCATCATTAAAATGCTGCTATTTAGTTTTTCATTGCTTTTGTAAGCCATGGGAGTTTTATATTTAAAATATAGCTAAGATTCTACTTCTAATGTCCACAAGTCTTTTAATTACAATGGTTTCCTTATGAAATACGTGTTTGTGCTTTGTTCCTTTAAGGTGAATATTGTTGAGCTTCTCAGAAACATTCTTATCTTATATGCCACACATTATTATTTTTAGAGTAAATATTTGTCAAAAACTAGTGAATTCACTTGCATTGAATTTCTTACAACTATATTGTGACCTTGTAATATGATTAATCTTGTTTTTTTAAGACTAACTCATATCATAATTGGTTTTAACCTTCTTTTTGGTTCTCTTAATGAGAAACCAGATTCCCAGAGAATGTAGTCCTTGGTACAGACACAGAGCTGTGAGTCTGGTGGTCAGCATGGTTTCTGCCTCAACTGTCCCAGAGGAATGAAGGGTCTGAAGCCAGGCTGTTTGCTAAAGGTTGACACTGGGGCCTTGGCTGTGACAGTCCAGTCTCAGTCAGCCTTTTATTATTCTTGTGCAGTAACCTGACTTTGGTCCAGGAAGAGGAAATCCATGGGCTTAATTGAAGACAATCAACATAAGGTCAGGAGGGTAATGCTAAACAGACTGGAGGTAAAGGTAATATGGAAATAAAGAAGGTAAAACCGGGGTAGATTCAAAGATTAGACCAAAGATGGAAACCAAATGCACCTGGAAGGCAAAGTATATTTGAACCCTAAAATACACAGAGCCTCAGGGAGATATAAAAATAAATCAAGCCTATTGAGTTTATTGCCTTTCCTCTTCCCTGGTGGCTTGTCCAGCTGTTGCCGGGGCTCAGGCAGGAGATTTGTATGCCTGTTTTTTAGGTGTTTATCGTGGGATGCCTATGAGAGCAGATGCTGGTAAAATGCCTTCATTATACATCAGCTCTCAAACTTCACAGCTCCAGATATTAAGCAGCTTGGGCTGGAGATTATAATGTTTCATTAAAATTTTAAATGGCACATGGCACTGTGCTTTTAGGTAATTTGCAATGTGCCTCTGGGCATAACACGATTTTTATGTTGGTGTTTAAATTACATAAGAGGGTGAGAATGCTTCAGATTAAAAGGAGGAACTGCCCATGTGAGATCTTCTTTCAGCTAGCTGCATGGGTCCCTGTAGCCCTGTGTATAGCTAATAAAATATTACACCTAAGGCACTGATTATCCAGAATGAAGTCTCTTTAGCAAAGGCCACTAAGAGTTGGCTGTGAGTTTTCCCTGAAAGGTAGTTTTTATTAATGCTGTTTTATACACATGGAAGGCAAACATTGTTTAAATAAAACGCCTAAGTACTGATAGACTGGCACAGTGGCCAGAGAGCCAGACAAAGATACATAACAGGCTCTGAAGCCAACTGGCTATGTTGAGCAAGTTAGTCATCATACACGTCAGTCAGTTGTCACATGTGAAAATACACGGTGTGGGGGGGAGGACGAGTTCATGCTTTTTAAGCGCGTAGAATAATACCTGGTACAGGATAGGGATGATCGAACTGGTTCTCTAATCTGTCCTTTATCTTAAACCCTGAGGGACAAAATATGTTTCCAAGTTGAGAATTTTTCAGCTTTTTGGGAAATCTGAAATTTATTTTATGTAATAGCTACAGCAGGGTTTGGAGCACTCTGAAATCAAACAGTTATGCAGGCTAAGAGAACAGTCATGATAAATGGAAAAAGAAAGGAAAGTACAGTGAGTTCATATCAGTTCCAACTGGACTTCAGCACTAAGTGATTTCCAAAAACTTTTCAGTCTTCAGGGTTTTTTGTAATTTAAAATTGTGGATATGTACTGTAATGCTGAGTAGCACTGAGTGGCGAGTAAAAACTATTGGAACCCAGAAATTTCCAAGCTTTAGGATAGAATTTAAACCCGAATACTTCCTTTTATAGCTCTGCAAGCTGAAAACAGAGAATGTAAGTGGTGTGCTCACTGCCACAGAGCTGTTTACATTCAGTAAAAGACCAGAATCCTGGCTTCTGATGGCTGAGTGCACTACACACAACTGTTTTTATTTATTTATTGTTTGTTTGTTTGTTTGTTCTTTTTTGAGGCAGTTCAGGCCAGCCTTGAACTCAAGGCAATCCTCCTGCCTCAGTCTTCTGTGTGCTGAGGATTATAGGTGTAGGATTGCTGTGAGTTCCACATAAATGTTTTAAAAAATATATTACACAAACAGTAATCCCATGGAATATAATTCTGGGTGAAATTTGAGAGAGAGAGAGAGAGAGAGAGAGAGAGAGAGAGAGAGAGAGAGAAAGAGTTTGAAATTGAGAGATTTTTTTTCTTGGAAACTTGCTTTTTTCAGTTTGTTTTTTATAAATATATAAAATTATAATGCTAATGTAGTATCATGGAGTATTTCAATGCATTTATATGTTGTGTAATGTTTAAATTAGATTAAATATAACTATCTCTTCTTTCATCATTTCTTTATGGTAAAACTTTCAGAATCTTTTCCTCTAGCTTTTAGAATACACTTTATGTTATTGTTATCTCTAGTCACTCTACTGTGCCATAACTTACCAGGACTTCTTTCCCACCAGACGGTAATTTGGTGTCCACTGACCAACTCCTTTCTGCCTCTCTCCCATCCTCTGTGTTCGCCCCAGCCTCTGGTAAATCGTGTTTCTACTCTCAATTTATGAGCCAGCCTTCTCAGAGGAGTGAGAACATGCAGTACTTATCTTTCTATGCCTAGTTATTTCATTCCCCACTTCTATCTATGTTGTAACAAATGCTGTGATTTTGCTTTTGGTGGCTGAATAGTATTCCATGGTATTTATATACCACACCATTTCTTAACAACGCATCTGTTGGTAGACACTTACGATGTTGGAAACCTGTTTCCTAATTTTCCTAGAGCTTTTACCATTTCTCTGAGGTATCTACAAAAGGGATAGAGGCTGCAGACCCCTCCTAAGCTTATTTGACCATATAGTTCTTACTGAGACCTTCTCACAGCACTGAGACATTTTCAGGACAGCAGTGTAGCTATCAGTGAATTAGGTGGATGTAGGCCAGGCAGCAGTTTTCACCATTGCCAGCAGCCCAGCAAGGGGTCCGACATGCTGTCTCCTTCTGGAGACATCTACGAGGAGAGCCACATGCCCCTAAAACCTCCATGGAGTTGAGCTCCGTCTTTGTCCATGAGGTTAACTGGATTGGAAAAGCACTGCAGAAACCACAGTCCAGGCCTCCAGGAATCTCAGTGTAGCAATTTTCAGGAATGTAAATTCCTGACTATTTCTGGAAGACGCTGTTACAAACCATGATTTTTTGGTTGCAAAGAATGTGGTTTATGAATGTGGTTAACAAACAGGAAATGACCCCACAAAAACTGACTTCATCCAGTCTCGCATCGCAGAAGTCCACTCAAGAAGCACAATGTCTTCATCCTTTGGCTCTTGAAGAATTTCAGTCTCACTCTGAGGTAGTGAGTGGGCTGATGCTTATAACATCTGTGGGAAAATCCGTGGGACTGGACTGAAATGGACCTTCTTATATTTACGCCCACATGTCTTCCAAAGAAAGCACAGCTTCTTCTCATGGTAGCATATTCTAGATACAGTTCTCAGTCTCTTAGAGATGAATCGCTTTTCCTGCAATGATACCATTTCTTTTGGGCATGCAGTTATGGGAGGCACCATGGGCTTAAAGCATTTTTTTCTACTAAGATTCTGCTCGGAAAAATTTGTGTTAGTTTTTGTGTTGGTTTTTAATAATTTAATAATGCCCTCTACTCCAGCGAAATGTCTCGTCCTTAACTAATTTCTGTGATGTTTTCCTTCCAAACTATTGGATTTTCCCTAAGTTTGCTAGATTCTTTATTTAGAAAATGTCAACCACTTTAGGAACAAGACATGGATACATGGATGTGATCTATGTCATTGGCAGTGAAGTTGTGTTAAAATGAAGTTCCAAGAGGAGTGGTTCTTGTCTGTATATTAGGGCTACTTAGGAATTTTTCAAAGCATCTGATGCCCAGGCTATGTGTGGGCAAATATATCAGAAGCTCCAGGGACAAGATCCTGGCATCAGAATTTTTTAGTTTCCTGATAATTTTGTTTTGGCATTGCTGAGAACCACTACCTTAGTCTAAAAGCTTAGTTTTTCCTGCCCACATACCTTAGGGTTTCTAACATAGTAGAACTGAATGAGCTGAATCCAGCCTGCACACCTGTTTCATTTGGTCAGCACTGAGCAGTATCAGATTGCTTGAATCGGAAAGGCTTAGTGAGACCTGTGCTCAGCAGTCTCTGTGGTCACATCCTCTGCGTCTCACCATGAGGATACTTGCCTGGCTCCTGTGAACACGGGGGCTTGTAACCCCTGGGATACAGGAGGGATTTCCTTGTTCAAAACTGTGTCAAAACAATGACAAGATTAATTGAAAATAGCTATGCACACATGAAAGGATGGAAATACTGATACAGAAGCAAAGCTTACCACTATGCCTTTGTTGGAGAATTCTCTTTGTTGGAGAATCTCCAACAGCTAAGTCCTGTGGTGTAAGTAACATGTGGTCCATGGCAGCAAAGACAGGGTGACATTGAGACCTTCTTGGAGAAAGTAAGGCCTGACATTGCAAAGAAGAAAACAGTCGATGAGAAGCATGATGAAAAGGTGGACAGTGAGTAGAGCCTGGCTGAGGAAGGGTCCAGAGTTTAGAAGGTTAGAGTCAGGGTAGTGAGGTGAGGTGTTTCCTTTTGCTACAAGGCCATGAGCGTGGCAGGGTGTTACAGCTGACCTGGCCACAGCTGCTCTGTGCTTCCCCTCCGTCTTAGATATTGCACCTCAGTAGGCACCATGGCACAGTCAGCACCTGCGTGGAGTGAAAGCACAGGCAAAGCAAGGGGGTCCCCAGGTGAGGGAGCAGGCAGCAAAGAGTCTTCCATGTTTGGGATGATGCCAGTGTCTGGCGACGGGCTCAAATGCAGGACAGGTGTGCTCTGGCACAGATGGATTTCCTGTCTTCATGTGGTGTGTGATTGGAAAGGACAGCATAAGTCAGTCAGGTACTATGTACAAAAGAGTACTAGGGACTTTGCATTCTATTAACATGACATGTTTAGAAAGCAGCCAGAACACTATCCGACACATGAAGAAGGAGATGTTCCATGGAGTTGTGAGAACAGAAGGAAACAGGGAACAGCCATGGAAGACCTCCCTGGTAAGACAACTGGAACAGTGCTTGAGTGAGTGAGCGTGGGCGAAAGATGGGAGTTCGGGGGGCACTGAAGGTGGGGAACCAGTAGGGCCAAAGGTGGAGGCAGGGAGGCTGGGGTGGCTGGAGAGGAGGAAGTGAGTGGGGCAGAAAACTGGAGACCGGGTCCTGTGAGTTCTGATACTGTGACATATTAACCGGTAGGGAATGAAGATAACTTTCTTCCTTCTTTATTGCCAAGTGTTTGGCAATGGAGAAGAACAGTCTGACTGACCAGGTGGGGGGCAGTGGTAATATGTGGCACACATGGGTTTATTCAAGATGAGCTGAGACGGCGAAGAGTGTGGACCAGACAGACGAAGCTGGGAGAAGAGAGATCACTTATCTCCTGTTGTTTTTTTTTTTTCTTTTTCTTTGCACAAGCTCTCTAAAAGGAAAATAAAGATTGGAAAATTGTCCTGAGTTAGTCAAAGAGTTTTTTTTTTTTGCCTGGAAATTTTTTCCTATATTTACTGGGGAAATGAGAAATGGGCAAAGCTGAAGCCCTTCCAGGACGGGCACAGGCGCCGGGAGAGAGTGGTCAGCCTTGGCGTTTCAACAGGTGGGCAGGTCTGGTTTGATATGTGTGAAGCTTGTGTGCTTCAAGTCTCAGATCTCCTTACACGAGGCTGTCCATGGGCCTTAGGCCGACCTTGAGGAAAGCTACTTTCGGTGCTGCCTGCACTATTCCACATGGTCCTCTTTGGTGAGGCTCTTGGCCAGGAACATCGGTCTGAGATCTAGTCTGGGTCCACTTCTTTCTCATCGCTTTGGCTCTATGTCAAATGTTGTCGACTAGGAGACGTAGGCAGGGGGGAACTTTCCTTTCAGAGCCGACATAAGACTAACTACAGAGCGGATTACTAATTCTTTATTTGTAATTATTTAAAATTAATTCTTTCCCAGTGTCTTGGTCACTTTTCTGTTCCTGGGACAAAATGCATGACACCCCATTTAAGAGAAGTTTGCTTGGTTCACAATTTCAGAGGTCTCCGCCCTTGCATGGTGGGCTAATGGAAAAGCCCAGAGGAGGAGAGCTGCTCACGTCATGCAGCCAGGAAGCAGGGAGAAGAGAGGAGAGAGCAGCCAGGGCAGGGGGTGACGTCCACAGTGACCATCTCCAGCCGGGCTCCTCCTCCTAATCGCGCAGCCAGCCGTGGGACTCCTTAGTGGACGAACCACCGATGGCTATAGCATCCCCAGGCTCCAGTCACAGCCCGAAAGCCCCCCCCCCCAACACATGAGACTCTTGGGGGACACCCTACATCTGCATCGCAGCACCCCTTTTTCCGCTCGGTCTCAGCTCTGCAGCGATGCGTCCTCCTCTCCTTGGTCATTTCCCCTCTGTTTCACACACCATGCTGACCAGGCGCTCTCTGATGCAGAGCGCTCAGTGAAATGGGCCTGCCTGTGAGTGCCTCCCTCAGTGCCTGGCCTTCAGTGGGAGAGGATTTTTTAACCACTTTTTGTCACGTGGAAGCAATTTATTTTCAGCCAAGTCACCTCAGATACTCTTGTTCTTGGTTCAAAATACTTTCAGTTTAAATTAAAAAACAAAAACAAAAATAAAAAACAACTCTCCCTATCAAAGTCCCTTCTGCCTAACTTCCATATGGGCAGTAAATCTCCATCTCTGTGGTTTTACTACTTTATCATTGAAATGATGGAAATTATGCTCCTTTTTGAGTTTCAGTTGTCTTCTCACAGCTGCTGTCCGACTAAGACTAACCCAAACCCTATTTCTGATTTGATTCTTATAATTTATCCTATCAGTACAGCATGTGACCACTTCTAGAGAGCTCTGTTTTGTTTTTATTTATTTAACTTTTGGTGATGAGGATTTAATCCAGGCCCTCACAAATCCTTGTGAAAATTATATTTAAAGGACATTCATGTTTTGATGAGATATTTTTGGATTTGTAGTCATGTATCTAACACATCTATTTTGTCTTATGTATAATGCACGTTCTAGAAGCACCTTTCAACTCACTTGAAATCCTCCCTCTCAGGCTAAAGCTTCATTCCTCATTAAGATAGATTCCTTAAACCTCTGTCTTTGTCTTTATTTTTTTTTTTTTTCAGTTATTCTCTGGGTCTCGGCTCTCTGTCAGGCTTTAAGTTTCTAGAAGATGGACCACGTTACTTAATAAAATGACTTTCATGGACTCAAAGAATTCTATGATATAAAAATTCTACTAATGTGAATAGTTAGTTCTAGAACATTCCACTCTCGTGGAAATCTTTTTTTTTTTTTTGTATTGGGGATCAAACTTACAACCTCATACTTAACAAGCAAGTGCTGGGCCACTGAGCTATACATCCCTGGTCCATCATGTGGGAATGTTAAATCTTTTAAGTCACTGAGATTTTGTGCTTGTCTCTTTTTGTATATGTTCAGTGACAGCTCTCCTAGCCATATGTGGTCTGTCTGAGTTCCTTTCTGGGTTTCCTTTTTGATGTACCAAGGTCTATTCTAACTTTTTTTTCTTACTAGAGGCTAGATGATTCAACAATATATCCTTTAATGTTGATATTGTGGTTCTGAGATATTTCATAATCTTGAATAAAAGCCTGTCTAGCTTTTTATGTGATTTTATGCTAGACCTCAGGAGAATATCTTCTCTTTTCAATCTCTTTGATCTAGTGGGGCTTTTTGTTTCTGGATTCTGATTAATTCTCTGCTGTAGTGTTTATTCTTTCTTCACTCAGTGTTATTGCTACTCAATCTTGGGCTTGGGAAAATCAAGGATGAGAGCTGGCTGTCCAGAAAAAAATTGAAACTAACAGCTATGTAAACCCATCTAGATATATCTAAAATCATGGGTGTACTTCTCTTTTGAACAGAAGCTAAAATATGTATTCATTGATACATGTGCTTATGACTTTCAAAAATGATTACTGCAGCTTAGTTTACCATCCTCTGGGTTAGGCTCAAATGCTCACATGTAGAATTTTACCCTTTCCTGGGATGGAATATCTACCTTTCCCATCTTTGAATGTCTGAAATGTATTTGCCCCTCTAAGCCTATATCAAATGATTCTACCATGGGAAAATGCTTGACTTCTCCTTGTCATCCAATTTAATACCAGTTATTTAATGTTTTTTGGACTTATTTTCTTCATAGGAAAACTGGGAATAACAATGTCTTACTCACGGAACATGTATGAGAATCACACCATAGAATGTATGGGCAAAGCTTTATGCTTTGTAAGTACTCAATGCATGTCACCAATGGAATACTACTTGGATATAAAGAATGATAAATTTCAAGCATTTGTAGGAAAATGGATGCACCTGGAAAATATAATATTAAGTGAAATAAATCATACACACAAGTTTAAATACTTTATGGAAGGCCTGTCCCATGACCCCAGCCAGCTGGGGAGCCTCGGTTTCATATGGGGCCTGTTAAAGGCCCACCAGCAAAATGTGACCAGCCAGGAAGCATTGGTGCATCATGCAGGCCCGGGAAAAGTCCATCTAGCAACCCCAACCAACACAGCAGCCTTGGTGTGGTGTGTGGCGGCCTTGAAAAGGCCTGCCCTGTGACCCCAACCAGCCAGGGAGCATCAGTGCACCATGAAAGGCCTGGTAAAGGCCCACCCAGTGAGCTCCAGCCAGCCAGGGAGCCAGGGTGAGAGAAAAGCTCTGCTAGCAACTCTCATTTAGCAAGGGAGATCCTGGCCGATACAGGCGGCCAATGCCAACTCAACAGGCAACTAGAAATTTGCATTCAGCTGCCCTGGGGGAATACAGGAAAATGACCAAAGAAGCAAAATGCAATCTCAAACCTCCAGCCCATCCCAAACAAGTCCAGGAGACATGGACATAGAAGAAAATGTAAGTCAAACACCTGAAGTTTCTAAAATGATAGCAACTGAAGTAAAGAAACAATTCCATGAATCTGTAAAGGAAATCAGATCAGAAATTATCTTACAGGTAAAACAAGAAATGATAAATGTAATGAAAGAAATGCTGAACACATCTAAAGAAGACATAGCTAAACAAATAGAGGAGCATTTGAAAATGATGGAAATACCGAATGAATAATATAAGAAAGAATTAGAAGGCATGAAGCAGATTCAAAGAGATATCCAGGAAATAAAAATTCCATTGAAAGCTTGCAAAACCACTTGAATAAATGTGAAGATAGACTTTGAAACCTTGAAGACAAGATTGCATCGAACAATCAGGAAAGGAAAGATCTTTTAAAAATAATGAGGAACCAGGAAATAACAATTTAACACTTGCAAGACAATGCCAAGAAACACAAGTTTGATAGATGTAGAGGAAAAAGGAATCAACGCAAACCATATAAAAAGACTACAGAAATAATAGCAGAAAATTTCTCAAGCATGGGAAAAGGACCTGACATACAGATAAATGAGGCATATAGAACTTCAAATAGCCATAACCAAAATAAATCCACACCCAGACATATAAAAATCAGGATCCAGAAATTCAGCATAAGAACAGAATATTAAAAACTATTAGACAAAACAAACAAATCACCTATAAAGGAAAACCCATCAGAATCACAGCAGATTTCTCAACACAAACAAGACAAGAAGGCTAAACTTAGACCCATATCTATCACCATGCACTAAACTGAAGTCAAAATGGATCAAAGATCTAAATATCAAAAAAGAAACACCAAATCTGCTTGAAGACAAAGTAGATAGAAATCTTGAAGACATTGGGGTAGGCAGAGAGTTCATGAACAAAAATCAAACTGCATAGGAAATAATTCCCAGAATCAACAACTGGGATTTCATCCTATTAAACAGTTTTTGCGTGTGAAAAGAAATCGCCAAGAGTGAAAAGAAAACTCATAAATTAGGTTTAAAAACTTTAGCCAACTATCCTTCAAACAAAGGACTCCTAGCTAAAACATATAAAGAATTTTAAAAAATCAAGGCCCTAAAATTCAAAGACCCCATCCAAAAATGGACATTTGAGATGAATACACACTTCACAGATGAAGAAATACAAATGGAAAATAAATATATGAAAAAATATCCAACATCATTAGTCATTCAAGAAATGCAAATTAAAACAACATCGAGATTTAATGTTACCCTAGAAAGAATGGCTGTCATCAAGAAATCAACCAACAAATGCTGGCTGGGCTGTGGGGAAATAGCAACTCTTCTCCACTGTTGGTGGGAGTGTAGACTGGTGAATTTCCTATGGAAATCAGTGTGGAGATTTCTTAAACTAGTATTAGAGGTCCTGTTTGACTGAGCTACTCCCCTTCTGTGTATTTTCCCAGAGGAATTAAAAACATCATACCACCATGATATATGTGCACTTGTTTATATCAGAACAATTTGTGATAGTTAAACCTTAGAAACAACCTAAAGTCCCATCCGCTGATGAAGGGATATAAAAGATGTGGTATTTTTATACCATGGAGTACTACTCAGCTGTAAAGAAGGATAAAGTTGAGGCTTTTATAGGTAAATGAATGTAATGACAGACTATACTCAAAAGTGAAATAAATCAGACTCAAATGTGTAAACATTGTATGTTTCCCTCATGTAAGAAACTGAAAGATTAAAAAAGATCTAAAAAGGGGCTGGGGATTTAGCTCAGCGGCATAAGCACCTGCCTTGCAAGCACACGGTTGTGAGTTTGATCCCAGCTACTGATAAAAAAATGTCTAAATGACACCATAGATATTGTGAAAGGGAGTGAAACTGCTCAGAAGGAAGGAACAATTGGAATGGGGAAAAAGAGAAAAGAAGAAAGGAAATATATACACACATGATGGCTAAGATAGTCGTGGTATTGATCCTATTAGTTCAGGGAAAGAAACCATGATTGCATTGTTTGATCTGTTTTGCATGCCTGTATCTTATAATCTGGGAAACTATTTTGAAGATAACAATATGCAATACAGTGATTATTGTTAATTTCCTTTCAGTTTGTCTTGAAATCCTGTATCTTCTACTTTTTTATTGTTTTGTTTTCTTTTAACCTCTTTAAGATTAAAAAATACTGCATAGCATCTGTCATCTGAGTGAGGCATAGTAAAGCAAAGAGAATGATAAAGAAAGGATGAAAAGGACAAGGGCACAGGTCTCTAACAATAGGGAAGTCATCCAAAGGGACTGGGATGAGGGTGAGGAGGAGGGGAAGGGCAAATAAGAGGGATAAAGATACGCCATGGACTCAAGCCTAGGAACCCCGATTAATGTAAGCACTGTATGCTGTAACACGAGCTAAGACAAGTAACATCAACAAGTATGAAAAACAGGACAGGATTGCTGGGGATTTAGCTCAGTGGCTTAAGCGCCTGCCTGGCAAGTGCGAGGTCGTGAGTTCGATCCCCGGTACAAAAAAAGAAAAAAAGAAAAAGAAAAAAAAGAAAAACAGGACAGGAAAACTGGGGGAGGAGGTGGGGGAGGGAAGGAGATGAGGGAAAACAAAAAAGAAACAAGCTGCAGTGTGTACATGGAACCACACCTCCAGTGACTGTAAACTGCATGAACCAGAAACATGTAATAAAAATGAGAGAAAAATAACCATTATTATAAACAAAGATGATTGTTAGGAGTTTCAGTATAATCCACAAATCTTTATTGGCAAGGATTCATGGCTACTGTCATTCATAATTTCTTCTTCAGGTTCAAAGAAGAAAAGACATCTCAACCCCAGTAAATCTGAACCCCGGATGTGTATTTATCTTTTCATAACCTGTAAAATACTTACCTACACCTGTATAATCTCTCCTGCTAGATGGGGAACATCTGGAAGGCAGAGTAGCAATTCATCTGTGTATACTTAGCACCAAGGACAGTGCCTGGCACACAGAAGAAAACAAAGCTGTGAGTGTGTGTGAGTGTGTGTATGTGTGTGAGTGAGTGTATATGTGTGTGTATGTGTCTGTGAGAGTGTATGTGTGTGTGAGTATGTGTGAGTGTATGTATCTGTGTGTGAGTGTGTGTGTGTGCATGTGCATGCCTGTGTGTGTGTGTGAGTGTGTGCGTGTGCGTGCCTGTGTGTGTGTGTGTGAGGGTGTGCGTGAGTGTGTGCATGTGTGTGTCTGTGTGTGCATGTGTGTGTGAGTGTGTGCATGTGCGTGCATGTGTGTGTCTGTGTGTGCATGTGTGTGTGAGTGTGTGCATGTGTGTGTCTGTGTGTGCATGTGTGTGTCTGTGTGTGCATGTGTGTGTGAGTGTGTGCATGTGCGTGCCTCTGTGTGTGTGTGTGTGAGATTGTGTGCATGTGCGTGCATGTGTGTGTGCATGTGTGTGTGTGTGTGTGAGAGTGGGCCCTGAACCGTGACTTTGACACTGCGCTACGCCCAAGCCCTTTTTAGTTTTTGCAGGAAGATATGACTGCGTTGCCTGCCTGTGCTAGAGCTTGAGACCCTTCTTCCTAAACATCCCACAGTACTGGGGCCAAGGGTCAGCACCCCAGCTCTTCTATGAATGGATCATATTTTGTCTAATTACTTAGATAACTCTAAAGGATTAAATGAATAATCACCTTAGTTTTTGTTTTTTCTATTTCCTACACAATGCACAATACATATTCCTTGAACATAAGGAATATAAGGGTGAGGGTCGCGGCTGGATTCCTGCCCAGCGACACTTGAGCAGACAGCCTGGTGCGGGACACCCTCTGCGCATCTCAGGTGCTATCAGACGCACGCGCTGTGCTCTACCAAGAGGTGATTAAGATGCAAAAGAGGCAAGCACCGTCACAGAGAACTCACACAGCCGATGTCTGTGTGTCTCTGTGGATACATTTTCAGGTCAGTTAGAAGAAAACCAGATGATTCACACGTTTTGAGAATATGAATCACATAGGGGAAAGAAATTCCCAGCCTGTCCTTTACGAGTTCATGTTCTCTAAAATCAAAGAGTAAGTTTTAGGAACAATGAAGGTTAAGAGAAGAGTATATTATTGAGAGAGAGAAAGCTTCTGTCTGAGAGAGACGGAAGGGGTCCCCAGTGGGTGCCAAAGACTATGTCTTTTCTAGTGACTTTAATAGAGCAAAATCACAGAGTGAGGCAGGGCTAAGGTGGGGAAAACATGGGAACTCGCACGGTGGGCGTGAGGTGGGACAGAACTATGGCCAATCAGGTAAAGTTGATTAAATCGGGGACAAATGGGGAAGTCAGTCACTTAGCAAGCAGTAGCTTTTCCTGTAGGGAGTTGGGATAGTGACTTATGGCTTCCTCAGGGTGATAGAGACCTGTTTAGAACATCAATCTTTGATGTTTATCCTTAGGTGGGTGCATTTGTTTTATCTTTTGTCCTGAGGTCTGGTCTACAGTGGAGGTGTCTGTCTCCCCCACAGTTGCCAGGTGTCTGCACTGGCTCCTCTGAGGACCCAGCCCTGTCTCACTGCCTACAATATTTTTAACTAACTCAGCTGCCTGTAACATGAATGCTCAGTTATCCATGTGCCAAATATCTAGATTATTAATTATGCTTCTTGCATTACTTCTAAGTGTTTTTGCATCATGCAGGCACAGTTCTAGCTCCCACCTTACATGTTGATTAGCTGCCATATTGATTTAATCCTTTCAGTGTATCAGAATCTGCTGTGGGATTTAAATTGGAGGCTGAAAGGGACATATACAAGAAAACTCACACATTTGCTTGAGTAACTGGCAGTGCTACTTAAGAGAGGATGGAAGAGTAAAGAAGAAGCTATTTAGAGGAAAAATAATGTGTTCTAGCTTAATCCTCCTCAGACCAAGACGTATAATGGACATCTAACTGACATTGTCAATTTGGCTGTGGAATCTACAGATTCAGAGCATAGCAGAAAAATCAGGGATAGAAATAAATGTAACAGTTGTAACATACAAATCACTTTGGAGTATTTAGGACACTTTTGTCGTCTTCATCTGTCCCTTGTACTTTGTCACTCTGAATTTGTTAGGCTCCGTTCTCAGCAGTGCTCAGCATTTAGTGCTATAGTTCTCCCTCTGTATGATGCTATCTAAAATACAGTATTTCTGACATATAGACAACAATCTGGTTCACACTAAGATATACATGTTTGATTAATTAACTGCTTAGTGAATTACTTTTCTAGGGGCATTGCTTTTTATCAAGTGACCCTGGCTTAACCCAAAGAAAATAAGCTCCCTTGGTGAGATTCCAGGCAGCAGTACAACATGGCATTATTATGAAGAGTGGTTTCTCACACACTACTTTTTGGCATCAATCTCTTTCTCTGAGATAAAATCCATAGAGCACATTCTAGATAAATTCCTATTTGCTTTATTGTTGGGGCACAATTATAACGTAGGAACACATTTATTTATAAGATAGCAAACTTATGGGTACTTCATGATCAACTAGAAGTCTCTGACCAAGTTTCTGGTCTGCTGTTTCAGCCGAGTTCAGTTGACACTGATGGTGTCTACAGCCCAGCTGCACACCTCTGATGAGCACAGAGTCAGAGTAGTTGTCTGTACCTTAAGGCACCCGGGCTAATTCTAGGGCCTCTCCCCAGAATGTTCCTGTGTCATGGTAGAGGCTTTAACTAAGCTTCCTCTGTAAGTGCCCCTCCCCTTGTTCCCTGAGCGTTTCTATATTATGATAAACCCTTTGTTTGAGACGAGCCTGCCTGTCAATATATGACTCAAGGTATGTAACCAATTATGTAACGTCTAAATTCTTCTAAATTCTATATAAAGTAAACTCTTCCTAAATTCAGCGCTGTTGCCTTTGAGGAATTATCCTGCAACAGTCCACTGGTATGAAGATCCAACAGTCCGCTGGTGATAAGTTTAAACGCTGCCTTTTATCTCCTGGGTGCAAGGAGTCTTCCTTTCAGTTTGATTTGGTTTGGTTTGGCTTGGGAATCTTCCCTCAACAGGCGGAGGAATCTCAAGTGTACTGGGCTCCAAGATGACAGCGAACAGCTGTGAGATGTTTCAAAGGTCCACTCCTCTGCGTACTATTTTTCATTATATGTGAAGTTTCTGAAAATGAGCCAGAACTATTAGGAAGAATATTTATCAACATCTTTCTCCTTGAGTTCAATTGGGATTGCAAAAATTATTTAGACGTATCTTGAATGTAAAGGCTGCGTTCAATTTTCATTCAACAAACAATGCATTCATAGCATGTGAAGCGAAATTTAGTTGTAACAGAATAGCTAAAGTTCTGGCTCAAATAGATTTTAGCTGTATGTTTGGAAATAAACTGTTGAAAATATCTTTCAACCTTTTGATTCATTTGTATTGATATAAGCATTGTATTGCAGGAAGGAAACCATAGTTACAAAACATATGTATGTATAACTTTTTCTAAAAAATGCTTTCTACCATACTTCCTTTCCACTTAAAAAACAAACTTGCTTGGCCCTATCAGTTTCATAAATTATAAATTTTCTTTTTTTTTTTTAACAGTGACCAACCTGTCCCCTTTATTTTCTAATTGTTATATATATCAGTTGCCAAATTAGTCAAATGTCTTTCTGTATAAAACACGATAAGCTCCTTTTTTTTTTTTTTAGCTCTGGAAAACCCCCTGAAAACTCACTCAAAAGGGCAGTAGAAGAGAGCAGAGGGTGCTCCGAGGTGGGCTGACCCCCTGGCTGGCCCAGGCCTCTTGGTTGCTTTCTCTGAGGCGTAGTCATGTACTGCTGGGACCGGGGGCGGTGACGGCCTGCAATGAGTAAGTCTTACAACACACTGAGTTATTCACCGCAAGTCTTGGGATTGTTTAACCTATGAAACAGACCACATCCCCTCTCATGTGGAAAGTGGGCTACATTTCTGCTTTTTCTCTGAGAGTCAGATTGATATAATTTCTTTAGTAATTAAGTTTATCTAAAATGTGTTCACAACAAAAGATAGCATAGTTTTGGCTGTCAGCATTTGGTCTTGCTTTGCTGACAGTTCACAGGACCAATTTTTTTAATTTTTTAAATATAGTTTTAATTTTTAAAAAGCAGATTAATCAGCTAAACATGTACAGAGTTGCATGTTGCTATTTGCTTCATTTTCTATGCCTGAAATTAACACATTGGAAATGGTGTGTGAGTATATTTAAAAACTGTACTTATATTTTGATCATTTTAAAAAAGCTTTTACTTCACTAATACTTTTTAATGATACAAATGGCCTTAGAGTTAAAAATTTAAAAGTTTGTTCTAGCAAAAGAAACTATGATGTTTATTTCAGGAATCATCTATTGTAGTCAGTGTGATAAATATTAGAACTGATTCTCATCACCTAATGGCTTAGAAAACAGTTCAACCTCAGATCACCAACAAAAAATCCCCCATGTCATCATTGTTATCTTAAGAAATCATGTTGGGAGCAAAATATTTACAAGCTAAAATGGATGAAAGGTACTTTATCTGTTTAGCTTGCTACTTACCAAGTGACTAAAGGCAAATCACTTTGTATCCAGGATGTGGCCACTGGGAGAGTAGTGAGATTACAGGACGATGGAGAGAGTCAGACACTGTACCCAGTGCTTCTCTTTCCTCCCTAATATCTGGGCCAAGATTTTAGGAAGCACCTCTGGTTAATATCCTGTGCACACAGGGAGCAGGGCGATGTCTCCACTTTGTCCTTTCTATTCAGACAGCTCTGGAAGAAGATGGTGCAGACCGTACCGGAAGCTCTCTGGAAAGTGTCTTGTGGAGACTGAGTGACTTTACAAAGTAAAGAGAAAAGCGAGCGTGCTCCCTGTAAACTGCATCATAGCACAGATCACTGCACCTCTAAGACATCCCTTGGGTCCATGGGCCTAGACTTCCTTCTTTTTGTAGTAGTAGGGATTGAAGTCAGGGCCTCCACGCTAAATCACACCTCCAGTTGTTTAAAAAATTTTTTAACTTTTATTTTGAGAAATGATCTTGCTAAGTTGCTCAGGCAGCGTTTACACTTGTAATCTTTCTGCCTCAGCCTCCCAAATGCTTGGCTTGTGGAGTGTGCCGGGGTACTGGGTTTAGCACACTCTCACATTAGAATCCTGGCTGCACTAATTATTAACTAGTGAAAAGTTGGGTAAAGTACATAGTCTTTGTAGACCTCAGCTTTCTTACTTGGGAAATGGTAATAATCTCTATAGGATGTCAGTGCTTTTAACCCAAATTGCACTGAATTTCCAGTCTTTCAGTTGCTAATTGCTGAAAGGTTTCTGTCTTTATTTTTACTTTTTATTTTATTTATTTTTTTTGAGACAGGGTCTTGCTGTGTAGTTAAGGCTGATCAACTCACACTGATCCTTCTGCTTGAGCCTCCTGAGTGCTGAGATGACAAATGAACACCACCACGCTTGGTTCTCCTTTTAATATCATTTAATTGTGTTGATATGATTGCCCAGAAATATATATATATATATATTTAATATTAATGTTTGTTGCAGAAAATGTGACTAATTCTTGATATCATATGATACTTATAATGTTGCTTATTTATTTGAAATATATTCTTTAGCATAGTAAAGAAGTATCTTTCTATTTTTAGGTTCTAAAAATTATTTTTAAGTACATACAGTTGTTCAATGCCATCTAATGTCATAGAGTTTATGTTGTTTATTTATAGATGTATAAGTTGGAATATGCCTTGAGTTATTGAGCTCCTCCTACACTCCTGGTTGTTCACAATGTAACATTCTTTCTAATGTCTATTTATTTTCCTTATTTTTAGTTGATGAGTATAAATTGCACGTGTTTATGAAGTACAGGAGTGCCGTTTGCAGTACCAAAGGTCTGTCTTACAGACCAAGAGGATCGTGTGACTAATGTGACACAAGGCTGTGACCTGGAAGCAGAAGCATCTTTATTGCTGTTCCCCACTGTGGGTTTTCACTTGAGGTCCACATACTTCTTAGTCCAGGAGCAGATTTTGAGTGGTCTTAAATGCCTAATATTGTGCATTTTAGTGATAAGCGAGCTCCAGGTTTTCTCAGCGTCCCTGAGTGTGTCTGTGATTCTCACTTTTTAAGACCACTGTGCCATCTGTGCAATGAAGTTACAGCTGCCAGTCCTGGACTCTGACCTCTCTCTTCCTCCTGCTTAGTTTGTTTTTTGTTTACTACGCATTAGTGGGAAGAGAGATCTATAATTCCATTGTAGATTTTCTTTCCAGATAGTAACTTTCAGGTTATTTATAACCAAAGAAGATCTCTGGTTACCAAACCCACCAGCTGATAAAACAACCAGCCATCAGCCAGCAAAGCACTCAGCATGTGATCTGGCCCCACCAGAGTAGACCAGTGGGAATCGGGTCCGTGGCAAAGTCTCTCTGGCCGTGTTGACTGGGACCAGGAGCTATACCTAGATAAAGAAGAGCTGAATTTTCCAGACAAACAAATTTTACAATTGAGAGTAGAAAAGTGGTTGAGGCCTTGTACTCGCTCATTTGAGTTCACAGAACAGCAGTGCGAAGCCTGCTGTCCAGGTGCAGGCAGGGCCGAGGGTGCTGTGCCAGGTCTCATCAGTGGCTTCCTGGGTGGCAAGCGGTATCAGAGGTGGAGAGACTCACGAGAGGGTAGATGGTCCATGCTGCACCACAGGCTGACTGCAAATGCAAACTGGCACCGGAAGCCTGGGAACCAAGTATTCTAGCAGGTGAGTAGCATGATAAAAACAAAATGTAGAAAGAAATGAAGAAACCCTACCTGAGGAGTTGGTGCCATACAAAGAGAGTGGTTTACCCTTTGTAGTTTCCATTTGGTCCTGTCATTCAGAAGCATTCTGTCTCACCAGGGGTTACACAGGACCTGGATGAATACCCACCCAGGAACCGTGGTCCCCACTGGTCACCTGTCCAGGGCATTCTCCACTCACAGTCATCTACCTCCTTCTTTATCCAGTGTACACTCTTAAGGTCTTGTAGAATTCTGTTGCCTTGGGATGGCCATGATCCTCTCTTCTAGAAAAGGGGACCAATTTTTGCCTTGGGTCTGAAATGTTTCCAAGTGACAAACTCATTCCGCCTGGCTTTGTTCTTGTCTGTGTCTAGGTAACCACCGGGTATTGAAGTAGTAAACAGAGCTTGGCTTGGGCAATAAAACATGACTTTCTTTGTTCAAAATAAAAGTATTATTTGCTGTTGAAAACAAAGTTGTACTGTTTACCATGTCCAGCTATTTTCAAGCTCCTGAAGCTAAACTTTCTTACTGACTGAAACATAGTGATTTCTCTAAACATTTTAAAATAAGAAACTAAAATACTTTTCCAACTACATGGTGTATGTATTTCAGATTTTGACATTTTCTCTCTAAAGACAATTGCAGTTAAATTGAAGAAAGTGGTTGAAATGCTTTTTGGCCAAGTAATCTGTCTCCTAATATTATTTGGTAGCCCCAGTAACTGCATTCTCAAATCTAGAGAGCTGCTCCGGCTTTGTCGTGGGTGAGTGTAATCCCAGGGTAACGTTACTGGAATTCTAGTAAGTAAATACCGACCTATCACTTCCAGTGCAAGCCGGGGGAGAATAAAGAGACAGACATATCTGCAATGGTGGGGAGCCAGGGGGTCCTAAGTCCTGTAGGAACAATGGCTAGCTGTAACAAAAGGCCACCACACAGGGCCAAGCCTGGGCTTCATTGGTTCCTGAAGAGGGGCGTGGCTGTGAGACTGTGGGGTGACTGTGAGAATGGCGGGCAGTACCTGAGTGCTGTACCTGAGTGCCCGCTGGGTAGGAGGCCTGAGGTCACCTCTGCAATATGCCGAGAGGTGCAGACAGAGTACGGGTGGCCCCTAAGTTTGGAGGAATCTGCGCAACAGTTTGAGGAAGTATCTTGTGTTTTGGTCCTTGCCTTGGCTTTGATGTCTTCCCCTCCCGCCGAGACTTCACGGCCTCTTTCAGGAGCCTCAGTCTCAACGGACAGCCACAGCACGGTGACCTTGGGCCCAGCTCAGGCTTAGGAGTGGGAGCTACTGGGAGGACATGGCATCACTGACCTGTCGCCTTGCTTCAAAGGCTACACATCAGCGCCTAGCGAGACCTATTTGCATTGCTTAAAGCCAGTTGAGGGTGGAGAGTATTATCCTAGCCAGCTCTGTGTGCATCAGTGCACAGAAGTAGGGCCAGGGTTGGTCAACATGGAGACAAGAGGTCTTTCAGGGAGAGCCGTCCTGGTGGTCCTCCATACTCAAAAGCATTTTCTACTGACATTGCAGAAGAACTGGTACATGGATCTTCTATAATTCCTTATTAGTCCAAGAATTAAAGTCCATCCAGTACATGGAATCCTACCTAAATAGTCAGAAGGCAACAGCAGTGAGAAAAGGAGAGATGGCATTGCTTCCTAGACTGGAGTTGCAGAGTGCTTTGTGAAGGGCCAATAAGAATGTCAGTCCAAGACCTTAATCCATGTATAACTTGACAAGTACAGTCATTTTCAGTTTGTCTCTATTTATTGTTTGTTTTAACATCTAACCCTTCATTGTTTTCTGATACAGTCAGAGAGGCAGGTAAACTCAACACTCTGAGGGCACAGAAGTTTATGTGTGTGTGAGAAGTGGCCTGGGTGACACGGAGCACAGCGCTGGGGTGGGGATGGGAGCGTGCTGACGCCTGCGAGCAGGTCATCTGTTTTCCAGGTGACTGTGCCGCGTGGGCATATGTGGTGGTGCTGCTAGGATGTTTGATTATTCAAAAGAAAACTGAACTTTATATGAAATAACAATTGTTCAGTTTTCCAAAACTTTTATTTTTACTTGATGAGAAATAATAGTCTATATTTGTGAGATAAAATGTGATACTGTGACACATGCATACATCGTGGAATTAACATATTCATCTAATTAACAATTAGCATCCACCTCCTCACATATTTACTGTTTCTTTGCGGTGAAAACATTTGCAATCTACTCTTTTAACATTTTTGAAATGTACAATATGTAACTACGGCTACCAGAATGTGAATACAATTTACCATTTTTGCATATAATTTTCTTCTGGCTCATTTTATTCATCTTCTTTGTAATATATATAATCTAAACACTCCACTTTTGGTCTATTTCATTATGTGGTTTTGAGGAGTGTTGATGAAATCCTACATTGGAATTAATTATCTTTTAAGTAATTTTTCCCCTTTTTTAACATAATGAATAATTATAGCACAACTTGCACTAAGAAACTGTTCATTGAGGTCATTATGATGAAACTTATATAATGATGAACATAATATAAAAAATAAATGGTTTCATTTTTCTCAAATACATCTCAAGAAGAACAAATGTAATACATCTATTTGGATAAAGATTTTCTTCACAAGT
Organism: Dolichotis patagonum; assembly: GCA_004027295.1. NCBI lineage: Eukaryota > Metazoa > Chordata > Mammalia > Rodentia > Caviidae > Dolichotis > Dolichotis patagonum. The sequence goes on along the minus strand of PVJX010001477.1, from coordinate 33,912 downwards.
TGTCCCAAAGCATGTTATCTCCAGTCCTAGGGAAATTATATTGTTGTAGTTTCTCTATTTTAATTAATTAAGTTTACTGGTACATTTTAGGCACAGTTGGAACTCACATTCATTATAGGGAGTTGGTATCCACATGATATATCTCAAGTCTTCTTTCTTTCCCATTCCCCTCCCTCCTTATTTAAAAAGGCTTTATTTCCATTTTCCCTTTTTTCTTATTTTTTCTTTTTAATTCCTTCTTTTCCTCCTCCCCCTAGCTCCCCTTCCCACTGAATACTTTATTACTCTTTCTCAATGTCTGTTACACATCTTGGTTCTTATTTATACTTTCAGTTTCTCACACCAGAGAAAATGTGATATTTACAAATTTGTGTTCAACTTATTTCACAAGAGTAATGTCTCAAAGTGAATCCATTTACCTAAAAATGTTTCAAGTTTATCATTCTTTATGGCCAAGTAGTACTCCATTGTATATAGAAAAAATGCATCTTCTTTATCCTTTCACTAGTTGATGGGTATTTGAGCTGTTTTCAAGATTTAATTATTGCAAATTGTGCTGCTATAGGCAAGGGCGTACAGATATTGCTGTGGTTTGATGTATTTAATTCTTTTGAGAAGATCCCAAGAAAGGGAATAACTGGGTCAAATGGAACCTCCAGTCCTAGTGCTTAGCGGAAACGTCACGCTGTTTTCCACAGTGGTTGCACCAGTCTACATTCTCTCTGACAGTGGAGAAGGGCTCCTTTTTCCCCACAGCCCCACTAGCATTTGTTATTGATTGATTTCTTGATAATAGAAATTCTTTCTAGAGTGACATGGAATCTCAGCATTGATTTAATTTGCACAAAATTTGCATCAAATGACCAGTGATGTTGAACATTTTTCATATATTTATTTACCATTTTTTCATCATCTGAGAGGTGTGTATTCATTTCAGATACTGATTTTTGGATTGCATCTTTAAATTTTAGGAGGGTCTGATTGTTTTGACTTCTTTATATATTCTAGATATTAGTTCTTTGAGGAACAGCTGACAAAAGTTTTTCTAGCACTGTGAGTTTTCTCTTCATTCTGTTAGTGATTTCTTTTGCTGTGCAAAAGTTTTTTTAGTAAGATGAAATCCCAGTTGTTGATTCTCTGTAGTTTTTTCCTTATGATCAGAGTTTTCCTCATGAAGTTTTTGCCTATACCTATGTCTTCAAGAGCTCTACCTATTCTCTCTTCCAACATATTTAATGTTTCTGATTTAATATGCAGGTCTTTGATTCATTTTGAATCATGATGAGAGACGCAGGTCTTGTTTTAGTCTTTGGCATAGAGAAAGCCAGTTTTTTCAGCATCATTTACTAAAGAGTCTGTCTTTCTTCTAGTAAAAGTAGTAAAAGTGTTTGACCTCTTTATCACAGTTAAGGTGACTGAATGTATTTGGGTTGTTTATGCATCTTTTAATGTGCTCCATTGATCCTCAGGTATGGGTTTTTTTTTTCAGTACCATGCTGTTTTTATCTCAGTTTCTCTGTAGTATAATTTCAAGTCAAGATTTGTGATGTCCCTGCCTTGCCTTTGTTTCCCAGAGTTGTTTTTGCTATTGTAGGTCTCTTCTGGTTTGAATTGAATTTTAGGATTCTTTTCTCTAATTCTACAAGGGATGCTATTGGTATTTTGATCAGGATTGCATTAAATCTGGATAGCAATTTTAGGAGTATGGCCATTTTCACTCTATTAGTTCTTCCTACCCAAGGGCAAGGTTTATCTTTTCATTTTCTGATATCTTTTTGGGTCTCTGTTTTTCAGGGTACTGTAGTTTTTAATGTAAAAATATTTTACAAGATTGATTCCTGGGTATTTAATTTTTTGATGGTATTGTGAAAAGTGTTGTTTCTCTACTTTCTATCTCAATGAGTTTGTTATTTGTATACAACAATGTTATTGATTTCTGAGTATTGACTTTGTATCCAGCTGCATTAGTGAATTAAATTTAGTGCTTATTAAATTTAGAAGTCTTTTGGTAGACTGTCTGGGGTCTTCTATGTAGAATATCATGTCATCTGCAAATAAAGTTAATTTAACTTCTTCCTTTCCTATCATTATTCCTTTTATGTCTTTCTCTTGTCTAGTTGTTCTGGCTGATGTTTTCAGAACCATAGGAGTACTGATAATGGACATCCTTGTCTTATTCTTGATATTAGAGTGAAAACCTTCAGTTTTTGACCATTCATATGATATTGACTTGTTGGTCTGTCATTGATGAGTTTTGTCAGATTGAGGTAAAGACCATCTATTCCTGTTTTCTGTAGGATTTCTTTTTATCACAAATGGGTGCTGGACTTTGTGAAATGCTTTTCTGCATCTATTGAGATTATCATGTGATCTCTGTCTTTGGCTCTGGTGATATGGCGTATGTTGAACCACCCCTACATTTCTGGCATGGATCCCACTTGGCCGTGGTGTATAACCTACTTGATGGCTGCATTCTGTGTGCCAGTATCTGAGCGCAGAGTTGGCCTCTGTGTTCCTTAGAGAGGTCGGCCCTCACAGCCTCTTCTCTTCCATCCTACTGGCACCTCTCTCTCCTCTCTCATGCCCTGGGCAGGAAGGGTGGCAGAGTGCTGTGTCACTGTAGAAACCATGTCCAAAATGTGTTTCTAGAACTTACTCATTTGGTTTGACCGAAACATTACAGTAGCTCTAGCGCCTGCCCTCTGGAAACCACTGTTGCACTCTCTGCTTCTGTGAGTTTGACTTTCACAGATACATCAAGAAACTGGACTCACCCATCAGTTCTGTGACTGGATTATTTTTAAAACTCCGGCAGCAGATATTTCTCTGAAGACATAATGTAAGACTAAGTTGGAAGAGCTATGAGGACAGGCTCAGGAGAAAGCAATGCTGGTGATCTCAAATTTTAGAAAGACGGTGTCTTAGTTACTTTTTACTCATCGCTGAGACAAAATACCTGATGCCCAAAGTTGGGAAAGGAAAGGTTTATTTCTTCCAGTTTTTGGAGGTTTCAGTCCACACTCAGTTGGCTCCAAGGCAGGGTGGCATGGCAGGGCCACAGTTCATGGCGGCTGCAAACAGCAAGCGGAAACCGGCAAGAGTGAGAGACACACCTTCTTTCTGCCATTACATCACATCCTGGCTCCACCCCAGGCCGGTGTAGCACTGAAACCACCAATCCAAGCGCTAGACAATGGACCAATCATAAATGCATAATGCAAATACATGAGGCCTGGGGGGCCATGACAGAGGGTTTCCTCGCTCCTATAATAGGCTGGTGTCAAAGTGAGACAACTCCAGCCACAGCCACAAAGAAGAGGACAATTAGCCCCAGTGAAGGAGGAGGAGGCCGAGTCTGAAGCTCATGGGAAGTGGGGTGAAGGCCATTGGGGATCAATAATAAAACTCTCTGCATTTGATAAATAAGATTGCAGTGTACTCTACATTTGGCAGTTGTTTGACTGCGATCGTATTCTGATGGAGCAGTTACAGCAGCAGTTTCGTGGCCTCGCAAGACTGCGGGGGCAGGGAAACTGCTGCTCTCTGAGTTCAGTTTTCTGTGCTCCTCCCTGTGAGCACCATCCTGGTCTTCTCCAGAAGAGGAGGTCAGCCGTGTCCAGAGATATCTTTCAGTGAAGTACCATCACCCTGTGGCCACTGTGCCCTCAGAGAACGTATTATTAATTTACCTGCAGATTTGAACAGACAGACAAAGGAGAAAGTAACTTCATAGTACAAATTGTGGAGAATTTTAAGGAGGCTTCATGGAACTTCATGGAAATGATGAATGTGTCACACTCAAGAAGGAAGCTGTCCTGGTGCTGCTCCGGATAACGAGCACCATGACAGAAAGGCACTGATGGCGCTAGGTGCCTCTGTGTGTGGCTGTCAGGGAGGCTTGGGGTTGTGAAGCTCACCCTGGAGCACTACCGACCTCCTCCTGCTCGGACTTTGGGCAAGACTGAGCATTCCCTAAGTGATGTCTTAATTTGGGCAATTAGGAACACATCTTGGGAGCCAGACCTGGCTCCAGACCTGAGCTACTTTCCGTCTGAGACCTTCAGTGAGATGTCTAATTCCTGAGCTTCAGTTTTTCCCTTTACAAGAAAGGGCAGAAGTTTTGCAGGAGTTTTAAAAGGAAATAGATATGAAATATATAGAACTATATATTACATGAAAGTAAACCTATTTACAAGGGCAGACATATACATAAACATTTATATTTTGTTCTTAAAATGTACAATTGAAAAGTACACATATTAGAACAAAGTACAAATGAATGCTTACACATTGGTATTCATTAGTGTTAGGTTTTCCAGCACGCTAGAGAGGCAGAAAGAAAAAGAGGCCTTTCTTGAGGACGCAAAGAGGACTGCACAACTGGAAGTGCTCTTCTGACCTGAGACAAAGGGGGCTGGGGTTTATACGGATTTTGGCCAGAGGTGGAGTTTGAGGGGTGGGTGTTAATGACGTGTTAGGAACTGATTGGAGTTTTCCTTGTGCATGCGGGAAGGGAAAGGGGAAGTTGTGTTCAGGGCCCAGGGGAGAAGGTGGAGCAAGGCGTCACTGGGGAGATAAGCTGTTGTTTCTGGCCTTCCGCCATGTTAGAGGACCACCGTGGTAGTCAGCCGTTTATTCTCGGGCAGGAACCTGTCAGTTAGCACTCACCACGGCCACTGCATCCAGGCAGGGCCATTCTTTGCCTGGTGAAATGCTGCTGCCTCCCCACCTGGACAGGCGCACCTCACCGGAAGTTCTTCCGCTTGGTGCTGAGTGGTCCCTGAGGCATTTCACAGTCCTGGCAACTGTTTAGTATCAGTAACAGGCAGGCTTCTGGCATGCAAAGAAAGAATTTGTTCAAGATTAAGTGTTTAAGAACATATTATATCTTTTTGCTTTTTCCTAGCAACATGTCTTTCTCTCAGACAGATTTTGACCAAGCTGACACTAACCTACAGAGTGATGCACTTTTCTAAAGGACGTGCCGCCTAAATGATGGCCAGGTAGAACTCACATTGCTGAAAGCACGCTGGGTGTTCATGTTCACCAGTTAAGTGTGGCAAATGCACCATACTATCCACTGCGTTCTTCAGTTGTAAAGTTTTCCACTTCTCAGTGAAAGTTTAATCCAAGTTTCATATCCTCTCACCTGGTGTACATAAAGTGGGGTCTCCCTAGAGCTTTTATCATCTCACTTTCAGCGTAAACTCGGGTCCTCTCACTTCTGTCTGGAGAACTGTTTTCCCTATGGCTATTCCTGAACCACGTCAGAGAACCTAACAGTAAAGATTGCTACACTTGAAGTGGGGAAAAGAGCCACAGCCATGACTGAAAGGTGTCACCCTTCAAGCAGTCACAGGTCCAGAAGGGAGGAGAATCTTTTGGTGTATCCTACCCTCATCTCCAAGTCTTGTGCAATCAATGCTTTTATTTCTTTATTTAATCAAGTTATGATTTGGTAAACATTTATAATGTGTTCACTATGTGCCAGGTTCCCGCCAAGCATTTTCACAGTATTAGCTCATAATTAAGATTTATCACTGGAACCAAGATCTCACGTTATGAAGAGAAGAAAAATACACCCAAGTCTATGAAATCCACCCGTTTCCAATATCCCACAAGCCTCAGTGGCATTTAGCACATCCATGTATGGAGTGGGGAACGGAATCGATGAAAGGAAGTGAAATTTATAAATATAATATAGTCATGAAATAGGACTGAGGTTTTGAGTGAAGCACTGTTGAGAGGAAATTTTCCGGTTGGTTTGGGTGTTCAGAAGTCATGATGAACATGTGGATCGTGTTTCAGTGTGATTGTTTTCAGTGATTTCTTTGGTGGAAAAACATTACAACACTCTAATTAAATGTTTGTCTGCAACTGGCTGGTTCAGTCACAGCTAAAATCTGTCCTTTTACTTTGTGTGCAGCAGATAGAAACTGAAACTTTGTTAAGAGCATTTACTTCTCTCATGAATTTTTCTTCCAAGATCTGAGTTCTTTCATTTTCTCTGTTCTTGTGTCCACCAGGGGTCAAGTGCTACTGAAGCCTCACAGCCCTCTTTGGCCTCTCCTTTGGTTGTGTCCATAAAGGAAGGTGAGTGGGAGAAACAAATATCCAGAGAGGGAAGTTTGAGGCTAGGTGTGGTATTGTCACATCAGGAGGGAGATGCGTGGCAAGGTGGAAGGACACCTGTGACACGATTTAAAGGACACCTCTGTGGGTGCAAGCCTCTGAGATACAAAGATGCGTCTGTCTTTTGAGAACTGTGTTTGGTACTCTGAGCCACATTCCTCTCCACATATGCTCTGTGAATTTAGCAGGGGGACCCAGGCCACGCAAGGACATGATGCCACGTGTGGAGCCAAAGGAGGAGCATTGCCAAGAAGGGCAGATCAGAGGCAGCTGGACCTGGTGGAACCGAGTTCCTAATTCAAGGGGACAGAGGAAGCCCAAGCTAATCCAGGACACAGGTGAGGGAGGGGCACTGGCCTCAGACAGGGTTGGAACACAGGAAGGAGGACAGCTGGCACACTCCTATAGTCGAGGATTGTAGGGATCCTTTATCCAAGTCCTAAAACAGAGCTCGCAGAAATCACGAGAATCCTTATGGGGCATCCAGGAAATGGCCGTTGTTCAGATGAGTTGGGAGTAAGCAGAAATGTGCTCTTTTGTATCTGATTTCTTCGCAAGAAAACTTTGCATCTCAGGGGAGAAGCTCCTTTCGGTTTAAGCTAAAGCCCAAAGAGGAGCAGCAGATGGAAATGTGAGCCACCCTCACTTCACTGTTCTTTTCATCTCTCTGTTAACATAAATGCACCTTCCATGGTAAATCCTTGGAAAGTGGGAGACTTTTGTTAGATGAATAATGTGATAAGACAAAAAATCTGTTTTGTGGTTGTAAGATTATTCCTTTCAGGATTTTCTGATGCTAAGATTGAGACTTGTAAAAAGAAGGATGGGTGTGTGTGTGTGTGTGTGTGTGTGTGTGTATGTGCACTTGTGTTTCTCACAGCATTCTAAAGCCAAGTGTATGTTGACTGGAACCACCTTTATTCTGCTTTGTAATATAAATTTGTAACCTTTTAGAATATAATTTAGTGCTCTATGAATCAGTTAGACTGAAATTTCATCATTTTAGGTCATGGTTGACAAATAAAAGATCCATGGATGAACCCAGAATATTGCTTGTTTTAAATAAAGTTTTATTGAAACACAGTAACAATCTTTCATTTACACATGTCTAGGTCTGCTTTTGCAGCCTAAGGACAATGTTGAGCAGTTATAACCATACGGCCCCAAATGCTTAAATACTTACTCTGTGGCATCAACAGAGGAGATTTACAGTTCTTTGTAGCTTCAAAGTTTTGGCAATTATGAATAAGGATACTGTAAAAATCTGCAGGATTTGCATGGATGAGTAAATACCAAAAAATTCAGTGTTCATTGTGGTTGTCACCATATCTCCCTAGGAGGAAGTCTTCAGGCTACTTACTTATCTACAGTTATTTTCTAGATGACCTCACGAGTCTCAGAACTTCATGTGCTTTTTACATACTGACCATGTCCAAAGTTAGTCTACAGCTTAAATCGCTTCTCTGAATTCCATACTTTCATACCCACCTGGCTACGTGACCTCTCCATCTGGATGTCTAACAGTTACTTCAAAACTTTATGTGTCAAAATTCCAGATTTTCTCTCTTAAAACATACCCCCCATCTTCTTAGTTTTCCTGTTCTCAGTGAGTATCAACTCCTTAGACTCTGTTGCTCAGGCTAAAGTATTTGGAAATTTCAACCTGGTCTTTCAGCAAGTCTGTTGACTCTGCCTTCATGAGATCCTCATAATCTGATCCCTTCTTACCACCTTTATCCCTAACACCCAATTCAAGCTCCTATTTTTCCTCTCTGAGATGTAACAACACTTCTGACTTTCTTAGTACTATGCTTACCTACCTCCTTTCAGCACAATAAGCCTTAAAAAATAAGAGATTCCTATTAGTGATTAATCACAAAGTGAAAATGCTAAGAGATTTAGTTTAATGCTAAGAGATTTAGCATTTAATTGAGGGTATAGATCCAGGTTCCCATTTGTCTACTGGCTGAGTATCTTGCAAATAAATATTTATCAGTTCCCACAATGGTAGCAGCAGTAGTGATAGTGATAAGAACAACGCTTTACTGAAGAAAATCCGACTCACAGTGATTGGAAATAGGGGTCTTGCTGTTATTAAAGCAGCACATGTGTGGCACCATGAGCCTTGGGATGTTTCTTCCTGCAGACAGCGTTGGTTGGTGGGGATGAGGAGGGGAGTAACAGTGAGTGGGGAAAGGAAGTCAACACATCATCTCCATAGGAGAATGGGAAGGAAAGTATTGTGCTACGTGTAAGACATGACCCAGAGTTGTCAAAAGTGTGCAGAACAGTTATAAATTGCAACACAGGGTCACTGTGGTCCATCCATGCCATTGCGAGGCTATTTAGAATAGCCCAAAGGTGAAAGGAACTTCCGAGTCCACTGACCGATGAATGAAAAACAACATGGGATCTGCACACACACATGTGTTCAAAAGCAATATATTTCAGTCTTACACAAGAGGAGGACTTTGATAGGTGCTGCAGCATAAGTGGATCTTGAAGACATTAATGTAACACCGTATGCCTGTCATAAAGTGACAAATGGTGCACGATCCCCTGGATACAGATGCGTAAGCAGTCAAGTTGATAGGTTCAGAAGTGGGGCGAGGGCTCCTGGGTGGGAGCAGGACCGTGGGGGTGATAACCGATGGGCCTGACATTTCAGTGTGGGAAGATGAAGGCTTCTCGGGCGGACGGTGGCGACAGTTGCACAGCAGTGTGAATGAACTCAATGCCACAGTAATGCTCACTGAAAAATGGTGAAAATAGTGAACTTGATATTATGTATATTTACCATTTAAAAAAGGGATATATTGTATTTTTCTGAGGAAAGCTTTCTAAAAGTCCTTAACGGATTCAGAGTAAACAGCAGTGCCTGTTTCAAAATCTACAAACTCCTCAGTTTGCTGGTGTCTTAATCACTTTTCTTCTTGCTGAAACAGAAACCCTGGCCACCACAGTTTAAAGTGGAGGCTGAGTTTGCCTGTCATTTGCAAAAGGTTCAGTCCATGGTCTGGCGGCTCCAGGGCCAAGCAGCATGGGCGAAGGACTCGGTGGAGGAGAGCGGCTCAACCCATAGCAGATAGGAAACAGAGAAAGGAGCCCGCAGTGCCTGGCTTCTTTGCACCCCACTTCCCAGCAGCCCCTGTGATCTAGTCACCTTCCATAAGCCCTGCACGTGAGTGCGTGAGGCTCGGGGCCATCTAGGCATCAGCCATGACAGTGGGTCGTCTCCTTCCTCTGCCTTCCTGGCAACATCCCCCCATGTTCCCATCACTCCCTTGGCTCTCACGGTCACACTACTGCATTCTTCCCCGGCCTTAGATCTTGGTGTCCCCTGTTCAGGGAACGCATTCCCCCAGGTCACTCTATCACTCCTTCTCTTCTTCCCAACCTTTGCTCAATGCCACCCGATCAGTAAAGCTTTCCCTGACAACTCAGTCTTAAACTGGGACTCTAGGTCCAGCATTCACCTTGTTCTTTTTCCACCATAACATTTATCTTTCAGAATTGCTTGCTTATATATCAATTTAATCACTGTCTACAGGTGCCTTTCCCTAAGCACTGGAATGTGAGCCCCAAGAGAGAAGAGACTTTGTCTATTTTTTGATAGCTGAATGCTCAGAGTCTAGAACAGGTCCTGATTCATATGGTAGTTGGCACCCAATTACACTTTAATTCATGAAAGAACTGGGTGAAACCCAAAAGGAATAGGAAGAATAGGAAATATTTCACCATAATAAAGCATTCACAGTTTTATTTTAAAGGACAGGAAAAACAAAAATTAAATGATGTATGATTAAATTAAAATTTTAAAAGGCTAGCTGGATACATTTAATGAGAACCCATGTGTTTTTCTCCCCTGAACTAAAGCTTAGATAATCTTAATACGTTAGGTATCATCTCTATTTACCAAACATCTAGGACATGAACCCAGGATTCTTGCTCTCATCTAGGGTTCCTCTCTTTGTATTTTGCTGTGCATCAGATAAACTCCTCTAATGATGTTTGGATCCTCCATGCCCCTCTGCTTTGCTGTCATGATAAGTAACATGTTGAAATATCTAATCCCAGTTCTTTCTTTTTGGCTCTGTGCTTTTAGTCTACAGCTGAATAGTCCATAACTGTTCCATCATGGTGGTTTCCTTTGCCCAGTAATGCGACAAACACAGGAGGCCATTGTAGATAGAGAAATCAGCGACTTATTAAAATCCAGAGTTTGAAAACTTCATCTTATTCTGCCCTCCCTCCAGCTTAAAAAAGTACCACATGCAGCTAGCTGAAAGGCTGTTTCAGGAAGGAAGTCTCTTCTCTAATCACTTCCAGGGCCTGGCTGGATGTGAGCGCTGCTCTGAGATTCCAGTGGGTGGGTAAGTTCCTGAGCCTGGGGCCAACCTGAACTGGAGCTCTAAGGAGGACAGCCGCTCATTCAGAGCTGTCAGCACGTCTTTCTCTGTGAATTATTCTCCCCTCCATCGGGTTGTTTTCCCTTTGGTATAACAGAAGACTTTCTGTAAGACGGGCGCCCATTCAGACAGAGCAGGTCACCACAACCGTGGCAGAAATGGAATGGTGGAATCCAACGACATTTGTTATGTGGGAATCCGAATACGTTCATAACTCAGCCAGACAAAACCCCTTTTCTACCCTGGCACTGGGTGGGTGGCACACTCGAGAAAGGACCATAACACATGAGTTAATCACAGAAATGAGGTGATGATGTGTCTTAGTGGAGGGGTAGGGAAAGACAGGACTGGTATTAGACCTGTTATCCCCCATAGTGAGGGGCCTCCCTAGAGCCCAGTAAAGTGCAAGAATAGTGCACCAGGTACAGAGCTCCGACCGGTTTGTGTTTTGACCTTGGCTGCCACCCTGAATGGGGATTTTGTAAAGGACTTCACTGCTCATCTGTCACTGGTCCTGAAGGCGATGTCTACATGACAGCGAACAGCAGAGTGACTCTGGCTGCAGCCACACCAGGGGGCTCCCAATTTGTTGTGGTTTTCAGTGGTTTTAAGCCATGCTACAAAATTTCACCCACTTACTTTTTTTTCATGATTTAAGATAAACTTACTTTTGAAAGGACAGGAGAAGTGCTGAAGCTTCATTCAAAACTGAAGCTTCAAAAGCATTAAGGGTTGCCCGTCTGTGCAGTGCCTTGTAAATGTGGAGATCAAAGAAATCATCCATCAGCTGGTTATTTGCATCTCAACAGATCACGCAACCATTTTCATGAGATTCTAAATATTATTTTCATCACACAATAGTCACTTTTCATGTTTATCTGTGAAATGTTTCATTGCATGTGATTAAATTTAAAAGTGGGTATTTACAATGTGAGTTTGATTTATTTCACTTATAGGTATGATTTCAAGTTGCTTCATTTACCTATAAAAGCCTCAAGATTACCTTTCTTTATAGCTGAGTAATTCACATTTGAAAATATCGTATTGTCTCCCTAGTGTAAAAAAAAAAAAGACCAAACAAACTGAAACAGTAATAGATCCAAAATGTACAATAGCTATTGTGATAATGAAAAAGAAAGAAAGTGATCAAAAGGAAAGAAGAACTGGGATGGGGAAAGGAGAGAAGGAAGAAGGGGAAAGATCCTATGTCTGTAGGTTGCATACATATGTGTGCATGTATGTACAGGACAGAGCTGTTCCACTGACCTATGTCAGCTCATCCAGAGGAACAGTGTGTGCTCTCACTGTTTGATCATTTGATCATTTTATTTGTGCCTAAACCTTGTAACCTGAACAACGACTTCTAAGATAACAATGTGCAATAGATTAATTAGTATTAATTTCCTGTTTTTTAGAATTCTGTGTTATTTCTATCCTTTTTTCTTTTTTTTTTAAATAAAAAAATTAAAAGTGAAGTATTATTACGAGGGAGGGACATTAATATCTTAAGCGAACGCAAGCCTTTCTTTTTCTTTTCCTTCCCATATCACTCTCCTCCTTTGTCCTTCTGTTGAGGAGGGTGAACACATTTGCAGGTGGCATGAATAACAGTGATGCTACATGAACCAGTGAGGTATGTGAATATTCGGATTTATAAGAAAATCTTTGTCCATACCATTAAGATACTTGGATAAGCCTTTGAGTTTTCCAGTAATAAACAGGCAGAAGTAAAATTCACTTCTTTCATCATAACTCATGGTCCTTGCTGTGCCTCTGATCCATACTCATTGTCTCCTACCTCCCAAATTTGTCTAATGGAGTGTAAAGAACAGCATTGTGACAGATGTTTTCAGCTCTGATAATAGGCATTTGGCAAGGTGCATATCATGCGTGAGCCTCAAAGTTTTAAAATCTTTATCTTGTAATTTCAAATCCTCTGGGAGCTTAAAGTCTAAAGGAAAGTACATCAAAAAACTACAGTTGGACAGAAGTGGTCCAGCTTGATGGTGAAGCGGGATCCTGGAACTGCAGCATTATGTCCACAAACAGGTTACGCAGTCATCAGGCAATGTCTTGTGCATGCCCATTGCTTCATGTGTACACTCATGTACTGCATTACTGATAGAAGTATTGTGATAAAGAAATAAATTAATATACAGGAAGCAGCATGGCATCTGTCACAAAAATAAACCTTCAGAAAATACAAATTATTTTTGTGTCCATAGATAAAAGATTTAATTAAACAGGATAAATATTTCTTTTCTTTTCCTGTTTCTTTTTCTTTTTTCTTTCTTTTTTTTCTGATACTAGGAATTGAACTCAGGATCTCATACTTGCCAGGCAGGTGCTGTGTACTGAGCTATACTCCTGGCCAAATATTTCTTGTTTACATTACATAGTGGAAAATTAAATCTCTTCACCACAAGTTATCATGAATTCTGAATTAACAGACTCTAAATTAAAAAAGTATGTTTGGTTTATTATAAAGCAAAATTCACATTTTTGATAAGGGTGAACAAACAATTTGTGATTAGAGGCAATAGAAGTCAAAAGTATAAAAACCTATAAATATTCCAGTTAAGCTCAAAAGCATGTCTCCCCCATTTCTGTATCTTATCTCTCTAGGTGATTCAGTTTATTGCAAAACTATATGTTTTAAAGTAGGTTTCAAAATTTGTCTGTAATTGGAACATTTTTCCCAGAGCTCTATACCTTATATATCCAGCTGAATATTCACCATTTCTTCTTGGGTAATAACAAGAATGAAATGTTTTATACTTATTAATCTGTACCTTTGATTTTTTAAAAAAACCTACTGTGTGCTGTTCTTCATCTCAATCAACATTACAGATTCACTGACTCAAGACGGAGATCTAGAAGTCATCCCAGACTCTTCCCTCATTGCTTGCACCACTCTGTCCTTCACTGAGCAAATCCTTTGCCTTGACCAGCGTCAGCTTCTTTGAACCTGCCCAGTGCTTTTACTTGCAACCGTACCCCATCTAGTTCAGAGAAGTTTCTTCTGGTGCCTTAGAATCTAACAATTTTCTTTTAACAACTGTCCCTTCGTTCACTCTGGACTCCATGCATCTTCCAAGCTTCAAGTCATTTGACCTGCAAAGCACAGAATAAAATCTCATCTTTTTCTTGGCTTACAGGACTCCTTATGGGCTGGCTGTAGCTTAGTGAATTGTAAGTTTTCCCATGTTCTTCCAGTTTTTCAATAAGTTGGAGTCAAATTTCTTCTTGATTTTGAACTTTCCCAAAACTTTAACCCAGTGCTCAGATTCTAGCCACTGCTGCAGAGTGTTTTGTCTAAATGAATATTCGCCCCACAGTTCTCTGCTTCAGAAGCTTCGTTTACACGTAGCACTTATAAGGTAGAATTATGCAGACAGTCTTGGTTTACAGATATTGTTTGTTTTCTTAGTGGACTGTCAGCTCTAGGAGGGAAGAGCTTTTCTGTTTATCGATGGTAAGACATACAGAGACTGAATACATCTATGAAAAATATGGTGACTTTTTAAATTTAAGAATCAGTCATATCTCATTAAAGACTATTATAAAAATTCACAGAGAATTCTTAAAAATCTCTTATTCTTAATAAGAATCTAATTGGATTAAAAATGAATTAAGAATCCGGCTTGGTAGCACACACCTATAGTCCCAGCACTCTGGAGGTAGACATAGGAGGACTGCTGTGCCATAGACACCAGGCCAGGCTACAAAGTGAGTTCAAGGTCAGCCTGAACTGCATAAGGAGACCTCTCTCAAAAAAACAAAAACAAACAAGAAGAGTCAAGACCTGAAGAGACATCCTACCGAAGGAAGTACAGAGTTAGTAAATAAGCGTAGGAAAAGACGGTCCTCATGATATGTTATCGGGGAAGTATAAATCACAAGATGAGGCTCCGCTAGGAACCTGCTTAAACAGCCACGTCCAGACACGAGGGCACTCAGTGCCCGTGGGGCCGCGGCAGGAAGCTCACGGCCGGCCGGGGCCGCGGCCCGCAGTGCAGCCCTCGGGGGCCTCCACGGCTTCTCACAGCAGGAAGCATGCTCTTGCCGTACATGCTAGGAATCGCACGCCTCGGTATTTCTCCAGTGGGATTCAGAATGTATGTGCACATTAAAACCTGCACACAGATTTTTATGGCAGCTTTGTTCATGAAGGGCAAACCGAAACGACTAAAATGTCCTTCAATAGATCAGTGGATAAATACGGCATGGCACGGCCAATGATGAAAACTATTCAGACTACGAAGAAATGGGCAGGTAGCCCTGAAAAGGCAGACAGGAGACTGAAATCAATTTTATGAAGTGAACACAGCCAATCTGAAAAGCCACACAACTGTATGACATTGTTGAAAGACAAAACTGTGGGCATAGAAAAGAGATCAAGGATGAGGAGGAGAAGAGATAAACAGGCAGAGCACAGAAGTTTTAAGGGCAATGAAGGTGCCCAGTATGACACTAGGAGGGTGAACACATGACATTTTACACCATGCAGGAACCCCTAGAATAGCACGGGCCCTGGGTTATAACGTGTGTGTCAGTGCAGATTCAACTATTGCAACTTGGGTACCACTCCAGTGGGGTGGAGAGGGAGACTGCGCTTGCCTGTGTGAGCAGCAAATGTAGGAGGTCTCTGTTCTTCCTGCTCAGTTTTGCTGTGACTCTAAAACTGAGTTTGAAGAATAAAGCAAAAGAGTGCTGGAGGTGTAGTGCGCAACACCTAAATACATAAATAAATGAGACTGGTAGGGGTCTAGAAATACTAAGGTATAACTTGGATTCTAAGTATTAGGGTTCCACTAATGATGTTTCTGACCCAAATGTGGTCAAGCTTTCTTGACTTTCAGACTTTTCTTTCTTCTATAAATTTAAGACTAGAATGAATACTTTATAGCATTATTTTACCTCTTTATATTGGCTTATTATTTTTTCTATGAGAATGAGTGAAAAGCTAATGTGTAATAGATGTCCTATTTAAATCTTTCATGTTTGATTTTTAAGAAGGTTACATTGACATGAGTTGATAAAAAGTAGTGTGTGCTGTTTTCATGAGACCATGGTCCAGTACACTCTAAGATGTTGTTTACATCCATGTTTTATTTGTCTTTGAGAAACAGACACATGCATGAATGTGCCTGCATTTCTGTTCCCTTAAATATAATCTTTCCTTTAATACTTTTCAGGTGCCTGACTATAGTTTTTACTTTTCATCCAGATGTTTGGACCGAGCTGCTGTTGGTTTGTCATGCTGTTTCATGCATCTTCTGAAGCCCGTAGGCACGCCTTTTTTCCTTTCCTTTTCTCTTCTCCTCTGCTCTCCTCTGCTCTCCTCTGCTCTCCTCTCTTCTCCCTTCCTCTCTTCTCCTCTCCTCAGCACTCTGTGCATTGCTGCTCCAAGATTCTGTTCCTGCTCCCACTATCTTTCTGCCTCCCACCCCTGACAGCTCAATAGAAAGTTAGGAGGAAGCACCAGGCTTGAGACTGTTTTATTCAGCTATACCAGAGGAGACAATTTGAGTAATGCTAATGAATGGCATACATTTCTGACCCTTTTGGTAGACCCCAGTACCATAGGTGCACGCACACGCATACACACACACACACACACAGCACATTTATTTTTAACATCTGGTATAATAAATCTGCACCAAGAATCACATCATTTTTTTTTTGTACTAGGAATCAAACTCAAGACCTTGCACTCGCCAAGTAGGTGCTTATGCCGCTGAGCTATACCCCAAGCGAATTACATCACTTTTGAGAGTAGCAACAACCATTTACTCAGTGCGTGGCACAAACTACACCTATGCAAAAGCACTGGAGGTAAAAGCAATGTATTAAAATCTGGAGACCACAGTGAACAATTCTGGAATCAATGAAAAAATGGGGGCAATGAAATCTAATGTATTATTTTTGCAAATTATATAAAGTAATTAAACCTTATAATAATTGAGTCTTTTTTTAGGGTGCAGTACCCTTTAAATTCATACACACATGTTACCCAAATATAGAGTTTCTGCATAAAATCTTGTTCAGTTTAAAAAAGTATTTTTCTTGTTATGCCTTTTGATACAGACTTAATAAGTCTGATATGTTTTAAAACATTTTTGAAATGAAATTTTCTATTATAAAATGTATACAATGTATTTCATTTGTATAATTAAATTTGCAGAGTATGTTTAGTATTTCTAATTGAATCAAAAAACATTTACTGAAATTATACCAGACAGAGATTGCAAGGTCTAATAAGAAAAATTTTAGTGAGAAGAATAACAAATACAAAGGAGCACTTGTTTTGGTTCTGATTTGTAAGAGAACCAAAAATTTCCATTTGGTGCACAATCTTCAGAGTAGTAATCTCAAATAAATGACTCAGGAATCTGGAAGCTTATGGTGAAGAAGAGAAAAATGCAGGCAGGGAACTCTAATTCGGTTAGTGACAAGAGCTGAAGTATCAGGTTCAGTTCCAGCAGCTTTATATACTAAGTAAACTGATTTAATCTTGCAATAACTCTGTGACATGAGTCCATTTGTCCATTTTTATGTGCAAGTGAGAAAAATGAAGAACAGAGAAGCAAGTCGTTTCCCAGGGTCACATAGCCATGGAGCTCAGTCTGCCCAGCAGCATGGTCCTGGAGCCCCCAAGCTTTGGCGTGGTGCAAAGCTGGTCCCCACAGGCCAGCCCTTGCTTGCTGATGTTGTGCTCTGCACATTAGTCCCTCTGTCCTTTAATGCCCTAAGGCGCCCCCACTCCTCTCTTTCCTGGCAGGATGGAAGAGCACGCAGAGCCAGCAAAGACACAGCACTTTGCCTAGATCATGAGACAAGAAGGTGAACTCAGAACTTTCCTTAGTTAACTCTGATGGACCAAGTAGCAAGCGCACACCCATTTAAGGGAATCCCTGGAGTTTGAGGCCAGCGCTCCCAGTGGCTGAGCTCCCATCCGGCTCCCTAGGACACTGGGCTGGGTTCTGGGAGGTTTCGAAGGCCTCAGTACACCACGCCCAGCTTCTGTCTTTCAATTCAGGGGGCCAAGAACCTTCTGGGGAGTCAGGACCTTGTGAGCCAGGAGCTGAGGGCGCAGGAGGTGATTCCCAACACACCAGGCGAAGCTTTGGAACACCGCTCAAAGCAAGGAAATATAGGAAACTGACAAAACAAAAGACCAAAAGGCAATCTCAAACCTCCAGCCCATCCCAAGAAAGCCTAGGAGCCATGTACATAGGGAATCCCTGAGGAGAGCTGAGGTGAAGTTGCTATGTTAAGTGCAAGATCTCATGCCATGTGTGTTTGTGAGGGGGAGTATGTGCGGGTAATTAGAAAGGAGATACATAAAAGACATTCTTTGCAAATAATGACTTCTAAGGCACCACTTTTGGTGACAGTATTTTGTGTAACATAAATGGTCTCCAGTATGGCTTAAGCCCAGTTATTAGTTTCTCACTGCTGATGCAGAATACCTAACACCCACATTTAAAGGAGACGGGGTTTAATATAGCTCACGGTTTGGGGGAATTCAGTCCATGACAAGCTGGCTCCAAAGCAGGAGCATCACGATGGAAAGATTGTGGAGGAAAGTGCTCACCCATGGTGCTCAGGAAGCAGAGAGGGGAGGAAGGAGTCAGCAAGGAAGACAGGCTCCCAAAGGGTTACCCCTAGTGACACACATCCTCTGGCCAGGCCTCACCTCCTAGCAAACCATTTAGGTATGAAATCATCCATGGATCAATCTACTGGTGAGTATACACCCCTCCCCCGTGACTCAGTCAACTTCCCAAACCTTCAGCTCTACACAGGCAACTTTTAGGGGTCATCCGAGGTCTAAACCGTAGCATTTGATTTTAATAAATTTAAAATACTATGAAATTACTAAGCAGTTAAAGTATGCCAGCCATTGTTGTAGATGCTTTTCTTGCATTAACTAATTTAGTCTTCATAACAACCAAGAAGACAGTTTACAGTTGAGGAAACTGAGTCATGAGAGACCAGGTTACTCATCCAAAGTCGTAAGTCAGACTGCTGACAGCCCACAGTGCTGACCTGAAAGTACATTTCCTGGACATAAAATATTCGTGCTTTCTGTAATAGGGGACTGATGTCTGTTTGCCTGGCATATGACAGTTCCTCAGTAAGCATAAGATTAATCATTGAGTTTTGCAGATTTTTTATTCTGGTACTTGGACTTGTACCTGAGGTCTCATGGACACTGGGCAAATATCCTACCACTGAGCTACACCTCCAACCCTTTTCAATTGTTTATTTCTCTGATTTCCCCAGGCTGGCTTCAAACTTTCTATCTTCCTGCCTTAGCCTCCTGAGTGGATGGGATTTCAGGCAGATTCATTTTTTTTTCAAATGAGCACAATTATTAAATTAAAATGAGAACTTCAAGCTAGAATTGGGAAGAGGAGCAGAAGATACAGACAAATTTTCACAATAATAGAGTCAGCTTTTTCATAGCACACTGGGCCTCTTGATGTGTTTTCCAAGCTTGCCATCTCCATGTCTCTGGAAGGCTGAGAAAAGCTACTTCTGGGAATGATTTGTATTTCACTGTCTGATTAATGCAATTCATGGATCGTCTATCAGAAGTTCTTGCTTAATAGCCTTTTACATGAAATTTACTTCCTCCAACCACCGACGACCTAGCTTCAGAGAAATCAAATGCTAGCCAAAGAAAAATTGTCCTAGACAAGTATAGCAGGCAAGAAAGTTCATTCAAGACTGCTGGAGGGAGGGAGAGAGAGAAAGAGAGAGAGAAAGAGAGGGAGGGAGAGAGAGAGGGAGAGAGGGAGGGAGGGAGGGAGAGTCTAAACTCAGCAGAGCTGAAACAGAAGGTGGCAGATCCTCCAGTGTTAATAACACTTCTTGCTGTGTTACAATGGCGTCTTCTGTCTGGTGAACCACGAACTGTTAACTACGCAGCTGCGGCCTGTCTGCACGCAGCGCATCGATAAACTCAGCAATGCTTAGGGAATGGACCAGCGAAGATCCTGAAAACGCACAGGGGCGGCTCCTGGCACCCAGACCATGTGGTCCCATTTCTGTTTCTAAATGCTTTGTTTTGCAGACAGACTTTCTACTGGTGTGAAACAGAAAGGAAAAAGTTCTCACTTAAGTAATTTTTCTGATTTTATAAACAAGAAAACAAAGTCCAACAGGGTTGTGATTTGCCTGAGACCCTCCCACCTACAGGAGCCTCACGGTGCTTGAGGATGTTTGCTTGGCCCAGGGTTGGTACCTCTTGCATTATTATATGCAGCTAATAAGTTGGACAGAAATTACTGTACAGTTAGAGAGGGACTCGACTCTCAAGAAGGCAGTAAAAAATGAAGACATCAAAATGGTGGCTGGAGACGGCCTAAAAAAGACCAAGCCTCAAAGTGAAGATGCAACAGCCAGCCTACCTGCCTCTCTAAGCACACTTTAAGATCACTTTATAATTATCACCACTTGACCCAGTAAGTCCAGCTAGGGATCAGTCGCTCCCAGGAGGGCAACCCAAGTGTCTAGACCCACCCCTTCCCCAAAATGCCTTTGTTCTCTTCATGTATCCTTACTGCACGACCTGCTTCCTGCTGGATCAATATTAGCTAAGTGGGTACATTTGTAATTCTATAGGGTGATGGCACTGTGACCCATGTTGCACCCACTCTGTGACTTTGCTGTATAAATCACCCCTGACAAGGGTCATCAGTGGCAACCCCATTTATCACGTTTCCTGGAAATCTAGGAGCTGTTTTTCTCTCCTCTTCTCCAATAAAACTCTCCTAATGTCCTCCTTTGCTTCGTGACGTCATTGCTTGGTGTCGTGGTACACACAGCAAACTTAAGACATTTGACATCTAACAAGTCAGAGTTGTATTTCTCCAGTATCAGCATCGTATGCACAGCCAGCAGCAACCTTTATCCTGAGACCCTTTATCTCATCCCTGAGGGCTGAGTCAAGGAGGCAGAGTGGAACATGTGTGCAGTGGATTGGTAACTGGTGGCCAATTTAAACACCAGCCATTGAGCATCAGCGTGGTGCTGAGTGTGGATGGCCCGCCTGAGGGCGGCTGCCAGCATAAAAAGGAGACCTGGAGAGGAAGAGCAGCACTGTGGGTTCTCCTAAGTGTTATTGTCTGGAGCTGCTGGTTCTCCTGGAGGAGCTTGTCATACTGGCTGCTCTGATATGAACTTGGCTCTTATCACTGGAGGAGCTCAGGACCTTGTTGCTGAGAATGGCTATGGTTCACTTTGGGGGGACTTTGGTCCTTTAAGCATCACTTCCTTGCTCTGGAGGGGAAGATGGGTGCTGCTCAATCTCCGGGAGAAATTTGTCATGCTGCCTTCCTGATACGTATTTGGCTGATATCATCGGAGGAACTCGGGATCTCTGTGTTGCTGAGGATGGCTGTGGTACTTCTCAGGGAAGCCCTGGTCCTTATTTTGAGCATTGCTTCTTGGCTCCAGTAAAGAACCCTTGGCCTGCTGGCACAGCTCCTTCACCCCACTAGCATAGACTTTCGAGCTCCCACTGCTGACCTTTGGGCCTTCCCAGCACAGATCTGTGGGATAGGCTTGCATGGTCATTGTCATGGGCGCTAGGTCTTCAGCTGGACTCATGCAGGTTGTTGTCATGGGGTCCAGGCCCTCAGCTGGATTTTCCAGGTCTCTAGTGTGTGGACAGATTTCCTGCACCTCCTTTGTATTTGGCCCCTTTGGTGACCATTATAAATAATACTATAAATTATATGTCCTGTGTGTAACTGTTCTCCTTGCAACCCTGACTACCACAACATGAAAACACCTCATTGGCCATATTTGTGAGTATACAGGAAAGCACAGTGAGGATTAATTTTCATTACAAATGAATTTTGGTGATGAGAACTTTGTAAACGAGTAGTAAGAATCCACTGATAATGTACAGGTCTCAATAGCTACTCCTAGCCTGGGTTTGATGTGCCTGCTTATTGCTCTTGAATTTCCTCTACTCTATCATTTATTCCTCAGTCTTAGGATTGCCTATTTAATTTCCTTCCCATCCTCTAAGAGTACACAGACTTTAAAAACAGGAACTTCCTTCCTTGTCCATGATCATAACTCCAGGTCCTATCCCAGCACTTAGCACATAATTCAGAAAGTACTTGTTAAACAAGTGCATTATGGGAAAACTACAGAACAACGTACACACATGTAGTAGAGTTGGCATCCTCTGTAGCATCACCGAGTTTATACTGCTCATGCTATCTGGTGGCTCTTGTGCCAAACATGCACAACCACCTTAGAAAATGAACAGGCGCATTCAGCATGCCTGATCAGGTGTCCATAGTTCTCTGGGAGGTTGAAGTTCTTGCAAATGTTGAAGTTCTGAGTGTTTCTGAGGTTCTGCACCCTGGGAACATACGTAGGAGTCTTTATCTGAAAGGATTCTTTTAATTACCTTGAGTTTGAGGAGATTTCTCCTTTTGCTCAACAGGCCCATAAAGTACCAGCTGTACTTGAAGCTTCAAAGGGAGGCTAACAAGCAGAGTTTTCAGTTTTTATCTTTGGGTATTGAGAATTTGTATAAATGGTACAAATATTGAAACATGAATCACTGAAGTTGTCTGGCAAGATCAAAATCAAACTGAATAGTCCAGTGACTAATTTTAACCGCACCCTTCTGTTACCAGACGGATGATAATTTTGTAGGAAGAACAAATCTATTGCAATATGAGGACTAAATTTTGCACCCAGAGAAGAGAGTGTTCTTTTTCATATGATAAAATTCACTTAAAAACCTTTAGTGTCCCACTTGATAGGAAACGGACCACCTTGGGACCGAGATGCTTATGACTACTCAGAGTGAGAGTGACGGAGGTTTCTCCTGGACCTGCCTTTCATTAGCGATGTCAGAACTGCCGTGAGGGGGTGGCCCCAACCGTGCAGCTCAGCGTCCTGGAAACTATGGGAGAAGTGGAGTTGTCTGGCTCCCAGGCCAGTGCCTTGGACGGCAGGCGCCCTTCTAATGTCAGTCATGTTTATCTTGAGTGTAAGCCCTGGAAGGTGTTAGAGTCTAGAAGTAACAAAAATATGGTCACTCCAAAATTTTTGCAAAAATAAATGTTTTTCTTATGCTAATATTAAATTTTTTCTGTGTTCTTGCTTTCAGAATTATCCATAGGAGAGTGTCTCAGAAATGAATTTGAACAGTTTCACTACAAAACTTAAAATGGGACGTTAAGTATAGAGTGACTTAATCTAAGTGAAAACGTTGTAAAGGTTGGAGTTGTTTGGCAAAGAAGTACTGACCGTTTGCCAGAGATAATTGTCAATGAGAGATGGTAAAATTGTTTCTGTTGGCAAGTCTTTTCAAGGTTCCTGCACTTAATTGGAAATAATTTGCATTGATTATAAATTCCTCTCCTGTCATACACTACAGGGTAAGAATGTTAGTGCTCTATTTAAAATTGGTCATTTCTAACACCTTATAGCACATTGACATTTCAGTTTTCATTTTTAGGAGTAAGGCCAACTTAGAATGTAGAGAATATTAGTTTAGGAAACTAGTAATCCAGGAAGTATGTTTTAAATATGTTCTTAAGCACTGGTACCAATGTCATTGACTTCTTTAAAGTCATTTTGTTCCATTTACAAAAATACTTTTGTTAATTCTTAGATATAATTTAGATATAATTGATATTGAAGCCTCTTTAAAAATATTTATGGGCAGTTTTAGAAAGTCATATCCTGTGAACTCTTTGTCCTTTTTTTTTTTTTTAACCGGGGATCAAACTCACGACCTCATGCTTGGCAGGCAGACACTTATGCTGCTGAGCTAAATCCCTAGCCTTTTGGCCTTTTTTCTTTTCTTTGTTTTTGAACTCCCAATATGTTTGCCTATATTTTTAATTTTTTTGCCTTCCTTTTTTTTCATCTTTTCTTTCTGTTCTTTTTCCCCTCCTATCTTCTATGATATAAGCAGTTGAATAAAAAGAAATACCTACCAGTGCTGGTTCTTATTTAATTAATTAGTTAATTAACTAATGTTTTGGGAGGTTTTGAGGTGGAGGGTTTTCAGGTTGTCTTTGAACTAACTATGTAGTTCAGGCTGGTCTTGAACTCATAGTGATCTTCCTGCCTCAGCTTCCCCATGCTGGGATTGCAGGCCTGTGCCACCGTGCCTGGCTTTATTACTCTTTTTAAATTGAACTCTCAATTACCTTGGAATACACCTAAACTTTTAAATGACTTTTCAGATGAAGGTCAGAGAAGATATTGTAAAAATCATCATTTTTTTATCTTCTTTTCTGTAATGGAATTAACAGAGAAAGAATGAAACTGACCTTGCAAATAATCTTAGGGGGCTGGGGATTTATCTCAAGGGAATAAGCGCCTGCTCGGCAAGCGTGAGTTTGTAAGTTTGATCCCTGGTACAAAAACAACAACACAACAACAACAACAACAAGAAAACTTAGTATATTTATCAAAAAATTAAGATTTAAAAAAAAGAAAGGAAAGAAAATCTATGGGTCCGCATGATAGAGATTCTGATTTAAAACGTGTTCTGAATTTTTTTTTTTTTTGTACTGGGGATCAAACTCACGACCTTGCAATTGCCAGGCAGGCGCTTAAGCCACTGAGCTAAATCCCCAGCCTGGTTTGTTGTTGTCTTTAGGTTTCAAGTTTTGTGTACAGTAACTTTTGGAGAGCATGCAGACCTGTTTGAGTATTATTATGTTTCTGTACATTATTATGGTTCCTGTAAATTATGGTTTCTGAACATTATTAGTAAGGTTTGGAATTTTGTAGAAGCAACTTTACTTATTTTATGATGTTTCTCCATAGTTCATCTTTGGAATCACTTGCTAAAGCATTCATAACTTTAGCAGTTGATTTCCATTTTGGCATGATCTTATGTGTAAATCTGGTTTTGCTGACACCTGTCAATCTTAAATTTTCTAATATACATAATATGAAAAATGGCTTGATATTAACCCATCAAGAGAGATATTTTGAAAGGTGGGATGGTATGTGAACAGTTATTTGGGACCAGAGAGAGAACGAGTTTCAATTCAGACATGGTTTGTTGCAGCATCATACCCATGCATAACAGGAAACTCCAATATAATAGATGCCTTAATTCCTTAAGGACAAAGATAAATGCAAACTCACAGGTGAAGATTCTAAAGAACTTTACTAATGTTAGGACCCAGAAGATGAACTCACAAATTTAAAAAGTGCCAAAGACTCACTGGGTAGATTATTTTATTTGTGTTTGGCCTTGATTTTGGACCCTGCAGATATGTGTATGCTGAACAGTTCCTGAAATTATTTAATTGGCTCAATTGTAACACAGACATTCTGATGTGGTGAAAAACTGGAGCTCACAGAGAGTAAAAATATCCCTGATATTTTTGGAGATATCCCTGACTGAATCTCCTGCATTGTAGTGAACAAGTCATTTAGCAGTGTCCAGCACCGGATTCCTGGTTCCCTGGAACCCACATGGTGTAAATGACCATTTACTCTCACTCTAGAATTGAAAGAATCTAGCAACAGTCTACCTCGCCGCAGTTCTCCAGGGGTAACTGAACACAGACAGGAAATGCAATCTTTTTGCCCCATACACCCAGGGAGAATTTCAGCCGCTCTATTCATTTGGCACTTTTTGAGCATGCACGTTACTGTAGACACCCGTTCCACACGAGTTTATATCTTTGTCAGCTAATTTTCCATTTGCAGCTCGGGCCTGGCCTAAGGATTCTCTTGTGTGTGATGTGAGTACATGGCAAGTCCACTATTTCTGGTAACTTGCAGTCAAATTTTCTGTCTGGTAAGAGAATTACTGTTTTCTTCCAACAAGGGTTACTCTTCACAGAGCAAGCAGTGATTTTCAAGGCATAAATTCATATTACACGATGCTCCTGCATAAAGTCCCTAAGTGTTTTCAGCTGCACTTAGAGCTGAAAAGCCTTGCACTGTGCCCTGGAGCCCCACATGGTCTCCCCAGCATCGTTTTATTCTAATCCCTTCCTGCATAACTCAGTTCCAGCAGGCGCCCCGAACATCTGGGGCTTCTTGCTGAAATGAAGTCTTTTCACAGATTGCTTTCCTGCTGCACAGTGCACCCCGTCCTCACCTCAGCCTAAGTCTGGGAAAGGAAACCTCTACTCAGTCCGTGAAGTCTGGGTTTAAGTGTCCGCTGACTGTCCTACTAAGGAACAGCCGTCCTTTTCTTATGTGAGCCTTGTAGCCTTTTTAGTGTTTACTACAATTGCAAATTTTGTATTTACTTGTTTACTTTTTACTTGTCTGTGTTTAGGATTACATTTAAAAGTACTCTCTCCCCTCAGGGATTTTGTACTTAGAACATATGCATAAGCAACAAAATAACTAATTGAGAGAATGAGTAAAACTTCAGAGTTAGCAGAGTTAAGTAGGTTTCTACAAAGCACCACAATTTGTTATCCCAACTGTGAGGGAGATAAGTGAAAATCTGAAAGAACGGATGCACTGTTTCCATCAGAATAGACACAGTTTGTGCCGAATGGTTGTAATAGCTTGGCTGGCTCTAAGGGAATTTTTAAAGACTGCTAAGTGAGCACAGCTTTGTTTATTCCTATCACAATCCGAAGAAGCATAGGACACAATTTTGAATCTGAGAAACTAATTCCTGAGTAAGAGAGGCAGTTTGAGACCGGCTTACTTCAGCGGGGGCAGAGATGTGACGCTGTATAACTCTAATGTATAAATCTTGTAATAAAGCCTGATCCTGTCCAGCCGTGAGGGGGAATGACTTCTCTATGTTTATCTGATGTGATTGGTTCAGGAAATTAGTTCGTCTCAGGGGACCCTATTGAGCACTGTCTCTGTGCCAGCTCTGAGCTGAGACGTGCGGCCGCAGCCATAGCCGGGTGGCTCTGCTCCCTGGCTTCCCAGCGCTCGAGGTTAGTGGGGCCACCACGCTGGTCCAGTGCACTCCAGAGAGAACTGAAGAGCGATCCCCAGAGAATCACACTGGGGAGACACAGCTCAGTCCAGAGCAAGAAGCAGCCTTGCTGAGGAGGGACATCACAGTCACGTCACACTAAGTGACACACTCACCAAGCAGGTTGGACACTATCTCATTTAACCTTTTAACAGGTTGTAAGAGGTTACACTGTGGCCCTCGCAGCTCCTAAGCTTCCTGGGTGAGCGTGCTGAGAGGTGGCGAGCAGGTGAAGAAATGAAGGGACGACGCCGAAGGCGCTGGTCAGGTGGAGCCCTCTCTCCAGATGGGAGGAAAGGAACTGCTCACCCACCTTGGTGGGTTTATTATTATTTGTTTACTTCTGTATTTTTTGGTACTGAGGATTGAACTCACAACCTTGTGCTTGAGCAGCTAAATCCCTGACAGTGTGTTTATTCATACATTCGATGCCAGGTGACACTCGTCGGCTAGCACCTGCCTGCAAGGCAGCCTGAGGGCTCGGGCTCTCCGGACCGGAGCCGAGCAGCTCCTCCAAAGGCTGCCGTGGCGCTCTCGTTCTCCGAGGCCTTGCGCCAGCCGTGCGTGTGCGGTTGATCTCCAGCTGCAGTCGCGGCCCACCGTGACCCTAACTGCAGTGCTGACTGAGAATTCCTCTTGTATTTTAAAACTTGCTTAGAGTCAATTTTACTTGTAAAACTAATTTTTTTCCCCAAAGAATGCTTTTAGCTCCATTCCTAATTTTCAGGACATCTGCATTCTGCTTGAAATAGCGTCATAGTTAATGGTTTAATTAGGGCCTATTTGGAATGTCAAGTCAACCTACTAGACAGTTCTTATGTTTTTAAGTGAACAGACATGATTTGCTACAATAAATATTGTAACTAAAAGTTTTATAATTTTGTTTGCAATATTTGCTGGTATCTTGTTTTGTGGGGTGACATAGTCTCAATTACAGATATACTTTTGTTAAGGCTGGAAAATCCTGACGTTTCCTGTCTGTGGTCTTTAAAACATATGTGACCATGGATGTGGTTCAGAATCGTGGAGTTCTGAATGAAGGTGTGTCTCAGTAGTATCCCTGGTGACTCTTTTTAAATGTAAAGTGAATCTCTTCAAGTTCTAGTAAATTTTCCTACCTGTCATATGACAAGATATAAAACAGCTACAGATAAGACATTCATTTTACATCTAAATATCTGTTTATCCTCTCAGTATTTACCTACAAGTGTGACAACCAGATCAGGGATTTGGCTCCCCCAGCATTAGAACCAGCCATCTCTCATTATTTCAATGATTTCATGTTATAAATCCATATAGAGCTAAGGTAAAGAAGAAGAAATGCATTGCCTATTTTATCCTATGCTATTAAATGAGGACACTGAGACTCAGTTATTACTCAACTCTCTTCCAGGGGAAAGCTAACTTGAAACTCACATTCTTTCCACTGTAATGCACTGTCTCCCCTCCACTACCCATCTTTCTTTGAATCATGCTGAAGTGGCATCAGTTTTCAAGTTCTGGTTCTCTGACTTAGTATACTTCCTTTCAGGGAGTTGTCAAGCATCTTTACCATTTATGGGCTTCCTTTTCTGTTTATAATGTCTTTAAAATAAAATATAAAGAGAGTTTGGCTACCAAGATCTTCTGCACAAACATCCAGTTATTTGAATTAAATGTCCAGTTGCTCTCTGCAAGTATTTTCTGGTAAATATCTGGTTTTGTGTGATGACATGTTTTCTATCATGGTCATACTTGCTCTGTTGTCACGGTAGTTCCGGATCTTGGTGGCTTATTGAATGGAGAGTGTGCCCAAGCAGCTGGTCCCTTTGGTGACTTTTGCACAAATCTGAAGTTCATACATACCAGCTGAGCTTCCATTTTGAGGTTCTTCCTCTTCAAAAATAGTAGGGTTATGTGTTTTGGGAGTTTCTTAAGGTGCAAGACTCTTAAATTTTTTCTTGATTTTTTGATGTAAATGTTTACTTTTATACCATTTTAAATATACTTAATTTTTTTCTTTTGAAAGATCTTCCTTTGTGGCAGTGATGCTTAGGGTCTTAGAAAAGTACTTGGTTCTCTT
Source organism: Dolichotis patagonum (assembly GCA_004027295.1). NCBI lineage: Eukaryota > Metazoa > Chordata > Mammalia > Rodentia > Caviidae > Dolichotis > Dolichotis patagonum. The sequence continues at coordinate 5,339 of PVJX010001477.1, read as the reverse complement.
TTAGTTTCTACAGGCAATCATTAACTCTGCCCCACCGTAGTTTATAGTGTTCAAATGTGTTTCCAGTATAGACAAATATGCCCCTTCAATGTTTCTGTTGGGATGTTTTCAAGGATGACATTTAGATAAATTTTAGATATTTAGATCATCAAATGCAGATATTCCTGAAGAAGAACTGAGCCTTAGTGTGAATTAGATGAATTTTAAAAATAAGGTTTTTCTGGCCAGATAGAGGACTGTCCTGGGGCACTGGAGCTCACACACTCAGAGCTCACTGCGTCTCAGTTCTGGGCAGTGCACGGAGTGTGTAGCTCTGCCTGGGTGTCCTACGTCACAGCCTTGGCTTGGTTTTTGTTCACCTGCTGAATGCAGTTGACACAATTCCTAGGCTTCATATGAAAGTTTCGGGTACATTGGGTTCAGTTACCTAAATAGGTAGTTTTCTGTGGCTTCAATTCTCTTCCTTACGTGGCATATAAAAGGGAGGAGAATGGCACAGTCTAGGGTGTTATCTTTTGCAGTGTGTTTTTAGATTGCTCAGAAACTGCGGCACAATTCCTATGAGCTGTTAGTGTCATTTGGAATGATGAAGCCTCTAGATTTGTTCTACAGGAATAAATTGTAAGTAGCTTATCTTGGAGGGAAGATGCTTTCCTCATCTTTCTCTAGCCTGCTGCCTAGTTCAGAGTAGATGCTCGATGCATATTTGGGAAAGTTAAATATAGAAATGTTCAAGCATTCCTAAGTGACCCAGCTGTGTCCTTCAAATCTAATTCAGTGATGCACTCATCAAGATGCAGAGAATATTTTACTGAAAATATAGAGAAATGGGCCATCAGAACAGGTCCCCTAACAGTATCTCTGAGTTTTCTTCACACAGCTCTTCTCGTGTGACTGTGACCATCTTTTCTCTTTTGTTAAGTTCTTACCTTGTCTCCTGAAAATTCCAGTTTTGCCATGGGTGAGTCAGCTTGGAATCGACTCATGATCTCATTCAGTAACCACAAACTTAGTCGCCAGGCAAATTGTGCCTGCCTCCTCCTTAAATATGCTCTTTCCTTTCTCTTCAAGTGTGTAATTTTGTGTGTGTCCAGTAAATTATCTTTCAAAAGATAAATTCTACTGCTAGAACAGTGAGATTCAGCTATATTATTACTCCAGATTTTTTCCTTTAATTTTTTAATCTGCCTCTGGGACAAACTATAGTGTGACATGGGGGATTTTTTGATTCTTAATTTTTCATAAATTCATAATTTTTTTTGAGTATTATAGGTGTCAATGGAACCCCTTACTCACTGTAGAAAAATCAGGGTTTATATTCTAATTCTGCTAAAAAAAATCCATGCAATCAGAGTCAGTTTTAAAAACTTCATGCTTTTTCCTCTACAGAAGGGAAATCTGTAGAGCTGACCCACACTCCCGGGTCTCCCACCTCAGCTCATACTGGATTTACTGGGAAGCTTTGCAGAATCCAGTGCCTGGTGTGATTTGTGTGAAACAGCTCCCAGACAGCCAAATCATCAAAGCATCCTAAGTGATTTTAACCCCTATTTGAGGTACAGAATTAATAACCTAAGTGCTACAGTGAAATTGTGCGGAGATATTTATGAAGGCACTCTATTACACTGAGAAAGATTATATGAGGAAAATGTAATTTTCTTCTAGACTTTTTATTAAAGTAAGAGAACGCATTATGGGGTGTTTGCTTTATTCGCACCCACACATAGAGTAACCAACTGGACCAAGTTTTCTCAAGGCTTCCTGATTCGTACACTGGAAATTCCAAGACCTTAGAAATCCCTCTGTTAGAGGAAAACCTGGGTGTTTGGTCCCCTAAAGGTAGGTAGTGTATTATTATACACTGAAACTTCTGGTTTAGTGATGGTGAGAAGCTTTTTTTTATTTTGTGTTTTGTATTAGGGGCTGAAACACATCCCCAGTTTGCCTTTTATTTTTAATTTTTAAGATAAGTTCCCACTAAGGCATGAAAAAGTATAGTTTCACCTGTGGGGAGCAGTGGACGCTGGAGATCAGTTGCACATGTGGGGCTAAAGCAAGGCCAGCCTTGAGCGTGCAGAGAGACCAAGGTGAGCCAATTAAACAAGCTGTTCCAGCTCGGAGAGTAAGGTGCTCAGGGGAGCCATCCAAAGTGCCAAAGCAGAGGGGCTGAAATTGACATCAGCCTCCCCAGTGTATAAATAAATGCGCTGCGGTGGCTGAGCAGTTCCTGTCCTCCTATCAGGAGAGAGGGCTCCACAAGAAATCTGGTTACAGATTTCTTGTCTGGTCTTTATTTCTTCCCCTCCTCACTGCCCTTCGTAATCCTCTCCCCAGGAAGTTTGAGCGTTGTGCTGGGTGCTGCATTTGCCCTTTTCTATTTATTACAGTTTTAGGATGTCCAACTGGGTGCTAACTCAAGAGAATAGAACATCTGAACTGAGCTGGATGCACCATTTTCTTTATTTTCTGTCTCTGAAATACCTTCCCTCTCTTCCTGTTCTTGAGTATAGTTTCTCAGTTGTGCATATTCTCTGTCTACATCCACTGAACTTTCAGGGTATTCATATTGAGCTGATTAACCTTGGGAGAAAAAAGTAAGGTAACTAATAGCATTTGTGTTGAAAATTGCCTTGGTGTGGAATTTTCTTTCTTGAAAATAAAAGTTTATAGTGTAGTAACTTTCAGAGTGCAGTGAGCATGTTTATGCTCAGCATGTGTCACAGATAACTTTGTAGAAGTTAGTGTGTCCCAGCCAGAATCATGGTTTGATTTAGTAAGGCTGTCTTGTTAAGTAGAATGGAGCAGTTGATCCAGTAATAATTAGGACTTCACTTTGCTTCATGGACCTTAGAAGGAGTCAAGCCCCAAAAGATCATGTTCTGAAACAGTGGAGTTATGTGTGTTTGTATGTGCTCGTTTGTGCCCTGTGTCTGCATGTTGTATGTATGTGGCAGTAGTGGGAGCTGAAGACAGCCTTTTCTTCTCTTCTGCTTTCTAAATCTCCCACAAGAGGGTCCCCGTCATTGTTGGAATTGAGTCCCAGCTGGCAAGGAAAACTGGATTGTGTGGCTTCCAGCCTTCCAGGTCCCATGGAGCAACAGAGAACTGAGAAGTGTGGGGAGGGCTATGATCAGTAGCAGACAACAGCTGGCAGGATAACACATCCACTGCAGCTCTCCGATTAGGGAAGACAGTGGGCTCCATGTAAAGTGATCAGGAAAAGACTCTCAGGTAGAATTTTGTTTTTGTTTTGATAATTTGAGAGCATTTAGTAGTGCATTCTTGGCCTCCTAAGATTGTTCAGGGGACAGAATGTAGGAGGGTCACCGTCTAGCTCTCTGGCTGGCACATATCATGTATTCAGTAAACAGTCATCATCATTTTATTACTATGGAGTGGAGAAACATGGCAGGCAATTAGCTCTTGGCAGCCTGCTGAGGCAACAAGTCTGAGGCACCCAGGAAATGAGGGTATTGGACACAGAAATCTCTATTGCTATCTGACACAAGAGACAAGTCTAAGGAGACAACTGATTGGAAAATCTACATGTTGTGCTTGAGTCTTTTTAAATCATTCTATACCTCATTGTCTAGCAAATGTTTCTGCTGACAATGTCTCCTGCTTTCCTTATTTATTTAATGGATGCTTTTGGAGTATTTGCTATGTGATAAATACTGTTTCAAGAAATAAAAATAGAAATAGGGAAATAGAAATATGTAAAAATTAATCACTATCTTTCTAGGATTTATAATGAGATAGGGAAAAAAGGGTGTGTGTGCATGTGTGTGTGTGTGTGTGTGTGTGTGTGTGTGTGTGTGTTGCAATTTAAGTACTGGGGATGGGGTTGGAACAATATTTTTTCCCTGTGTGGGAATTTGTTAGTGTACTGGGGGATAACACTAAAGTGGGGGAGATTTGGATATTAAAGAGTTCATGAGCAAAAGAAATGAATTCCTGCTAAATTCACTGCTAAAGAGTTCAAAGATCAGTCAAAATGCAAGAAAAAAACCAAACAAAAACTAGAACAAAAATAACAATGATGATGATGATGACTGTGGAGCCGATTCCAAGATGATGAATGACAACTTAACACGACACCTGCTGTCTAATCTGGGATCATCTGAGTGCAAAATAATGAACAGAAGTAAATTATCAATAATCTAAAACAGTAATCTATTGATTAATTCTGAGGTAGAGAAATCAATTGGTAGATGGAAGAAATGACAGTTTTTTCTTACAGTGGAATGCTAGTTGCTAACTGGTAAATGTAGGAGTATGAAATTGGAAAATAATTTTGCAATTATCATAATAGGACTATTTCAGGTAAAAAAAATGATCAATTAAATCTGAGCAGAAAGGTGGTAGCAATCTATTTGGTTTAAAAGTCTTTCTTTCAATTGCTTGTAAGTGACAAAAGAAAAAATAATAACTGTCCAGTGTTCTAACACTTTACACAACCATAGTCAATACATGGGTTGTTCCAGTTTTTTCTGCATGGATTTTAGTTATTATAATGGCATAAAATGGTGGTAAATGTAATTTTCACTTCTCCATTGGCAAATAATGCTGCATATCTGTTCAGTTAATTTCAAATTCTCAGAAACAGTCTTCAGTATTTTTGAATCTGTAAGTTCTTTTTTTTAATTTTTAAAATTTTATTTAGAAAGAAAAAAAAACAACCAAACAGAAAAAAGCATAGCAACAATACAGAATTCCAAAGGAAAAAAAAGAACAACAACAACAACAAAAAAACCCACTAAGAAATCACTAGTTGATAAATTACATACTATCATCTTGGAAATAGTTGTTCAAGTTACAAAATTAAAGCACACAAAGTAGACATTCAAACAGTGAGACTATTAATAGTTCTGCTCAACAATCTAACAAAAACAGTAGTATGGTAATCTATCTTCCACACTTAAACATACATGCAGTTATATCCTTTAGAGCACTTTCTTTTGCTGTCTCTTTTACAGTAGCAATTATGCATCTTGGGTTTTATTATTCCTACAGTTCTTATTACTTTTTTTATTTTAAAGAGAATAAAACAAAAGAGGGCAGAACCAAGCAGATCAGAACAGAACAACATAAGCAACACAACACTTTACAACAAGACAACCAGACGTTAACAGTAGCTGTCAAAATATCTCTTTCTCTGCTATAGTTGAGCATAGTTTCAGATACAATAATATCAAACATAACACAATAGTATAAAATGGTTCAAGAGAATGAAAGAATTACAGGACATTCTGAACCGAATAACTATGGTCAATGGCTACTATAATATCTCATTTTGAATAAAAAGATTTGTTTATACTATCACATATATTAAAATCCCA
>PVJX010001476.1:131982-161345 GCA_004027295.1 Dolichotis patagonum | reverse complement strand
TTTTTTCTTTTTTATCAAAAATGAGATATTATAGTACCCATTGATCATTTTCTGTTATTCGGTTCAGAAAGCCCTGTAATTCTTTCACTCTATGCATGGCTTTATACTATTGTGTTATGTTTGATATTATTGTATTTGAAACTATGCTCAACTATAGCAGAGTAAGAGATATGGTGTTAGCTACCGTTGATGTCCAGTTGACTTAATGTGAAGTACTGTGTTGCCTATGTTGTCCTGTTCTGATCTGCTCTGTACTGCCCCCTTTTGTTTTATTCTCTTTCAAATGAAAAAAAAAAAAACTTATATTAACTAATTTTATCTTTAAAACTATCCTATGCTCAGTGCTTTATTATTCTTATATTTTTAGACAAGAAAATAGATTCTAAACAACCCAAAGAGTGTTCACATATGGACTAGAATCTGATCAGTTTTTACACATATATTTCTTGCTGTTACCCACATCACCATCAGTTGTATTCTCCAATTATAAATCATAATTTTCTTTGGCTATTTAAACAACTGTATGAATCAATCAGTTATACTACTTTCCACATACATTTTATCACTTTTATGTATATTTTTATTATATTTTTATTATAGCCCACTTAGTCCTGTTTCCAAGAAAAAACTTCCAAATTCAAATTTTTCTTGCTCTAGTCATCAACTAAACAGTTACAACATTTTAAACCATGTGCAACCTGATAAAAACAGGGAAAATAGAACTCTTCTTTTTTTCTTTTTTCCTTTCTGTATTTGCTATTAACTCTGCTCTATAATTCTTACTTGGCTATATACTATCTGTCCAAGTCTTAATGTTATATAAAAATGGTAGTCAATTTTGTTGATGAGATTATATGGTTTCTAATTTAAAGTTAAATTTTCATTTTGGTACCTGAGAACTTCTAGCTTGATATAATACCTTATATTATACATAGTACTTTTATATGAATTTAATGTCAAGGGGTAAGCTCTTTATCTATCTGCTTTAGAGGTTCAGAAGCCCAGAGAGAATAAGCACCTCATTCAAGGTCACAGAAAGACCCAATCACAGAGCAAGGATTCACATCAGAGTGAAACCCTGTCGAGGGAGCTGGTTTTTCACTCTTCCTCCATGTAATGGGATAAAATTTGAGGTTGTCCCTGTGATCAGCTGCTTTATTTGTTTTGAGAATAACACCTCAGCAGTTTTCCACATTTATTTGTCTTTTCTGCACCATTGATTTACTCCAAATCTATTTGGTGTCTACTGGGAACAGGCAGGTTTAATGCTTTCTCCATGAAGAGGAGACAGCATTCAACTATCTGGACATCAAAATATTAAATTTCTCTAACTGGCACAAATTCAAATGCGTATTTGTTTTTCTTTTGACATGAATTCAGTAATTCTGCTTTCTCTACTTAAACTGATTGACATTAAAAGCAACCAAATGACTCCTGCTTTCTTCATTGGTCATTGCCAAAAGTTATGCTATACTTAACTTTATGGTTAACATAGAACTTCATCAATTTCTGCTGTTTTCATATTTTAACTCAGACCCTTGAAAAGCATTTAAATGTCTGCTCCATGGCTTCAATTCAAAGCAGAATTCAGGTTAAGTTGGTCCCCTGAAATAATTCCGTTGTGCTTGTTAAGACTGGATCTGGCTTTTCCCTACAGGGATGTCCTGTTTACTCTGCATTGCACTCAAAAGTAGGTAATTAAATAATCAAACTTACAATTCTGAAAGATGCAGCCATGAGTGAATGAGACATGAGTTACAAAAATTTTGTGACTTATATTGCTTTTATTTAAATTTCTAAATCAATGTGCATAGCCTACACTGGATTTTGGATTTTGTTCTTTGAATTTTGGATTGTGTTCTTTTCCGATTCTATGAAAGTTCTTGATTATAAAATTGAATCTCTCATTCTTCACCATCTAGTCCAAAAATCTTACTTAGACATTATTTTCACCTATATTTTGTAAAATCCCCTGCACTACCACCTGCCTTTCCCCTATGATAAAGCTCCCTTCCAGGACCTACTGTCTGAGTAATGCAGTCAGAATGTTTTGCTAAACATATGACATGAACACCGACCCCCATCTGCTCCTGCAGCAAGCCTTGAAGTCTGGGCATTTCGACATGTCCAGTGAGCCAAGTTAGCAGCATTAAGGCATCTGTTTTTATTTCCTTTTCAAAATTAAATTTGTCTTAATGCATATATAAAAGCACTAAAAATTGTACCTATTAATGTGGTACTGAGTGATATTTGGATACATGTATATACTGTATAATGTTTAAATCAGTTTAAACATATGTGTATCCTCAAATGCTTTATTGCTTTATGATGAAATCCTTCAAAATCCTGCTAGCTATTTGAAATGCACATTATTGTTACCCATAGTCATCCTAATGTGCAAGAGAACATCACAACTTTTTACTCTGCGCTAACTGTGAATTAGTATCCAATAATCCCCCAGCCTACTGATAGGCTCCCCACAAGTCTCCCTACCCTCCAGTAACCACCTTCTGAACAGTGTTTATACGTTTCATGCCTGAATACAGTCATGCAATGCTTTTCTTTCTGTGCCTGGCTTATTAAACCTAACATAATGATATCTGATTTTATCCATGCTGTTACAAATACAAAATTTCCTTCTTTTCATGATTGAATAGTATCCCACTGTATAATTACATTTTCTTTATCTATTCACCACTTGATGACACATAGGTTCAGTTGATGGATACTTAGGTTGCTTTTACCTTTGGCTCTTGTGAATAGTGCTACTATTAACATCAGTGCAAAAGTACATCTTCAAGACCCTCTTTTCAGTTTTGGGGGTTGTACACCCAGCAGTGGAACTTCAGCTCATATAGAAATTCTATTTTCAGTGTTTCTGAAGAACTGTCATACTGTTTTCTACAGTATATGTGTCATTTTACTTTCCAACCAATACATAGAAGAGTTCCAATTTCTCCTCATCCTCACAAATAGTTGTTATTTTATATTACTGTTGTTATTTTAAATTCACATGAGTTTATAGTGATGCTAATCATATTCTAAATCATCCGTATCATCATGCCTTTGGCTGTACATATAGTAATGATGAATTAAACAATAAAAGATTTGAGCTCAATAACTTTCAAGGCAAGCAGATGCTCATAACATAATTCCACCACAAGGGAGCTTGAAGTAAAGCCTGCTTTGTCCTTGGTCTCTCTCTCTCTCTCTCTCTCTCTCTCTCTCTCTCTTTCTCTCTCTCCATCTCCGCTATGTTAACAGAATTTGTGTCTTCCTGCTTCCTCATGAGGTTTTTAAATCTATGTGCACATTTACAACACTAGAATGAGAAATTTCAATAATAAATATGAATTCTTAGTTTGGTCAATGACACACTCATTTATCTCTATGTATCTTTTTCTTTGTGTGTACTCTTTGTGTTAAGTAACTTTACATATAAGCAGTAGATAGAAAAATGCTTAGGTTATGCTAAGCAAAATGCATACCACAAATAAATTTTAACATTAGTCCAAATTAAAGACAACAAGTGCAGAGGTACTATATCACAGGCTATCTTGCTCTTTTTTTGTTGGTCATGTTTCAAGGAGATGGTAACACACAAGTGTACTTTTTTCTGGGTGAGTATTCTATTAAGTATTGAGAACAGTATTTGTATTTTTCAGTAACTAGGTAATGATTAATCCAATCAAGAGACACAACTCATCAAGTACTAAATATAAGTACTCTGCTATTTTTCAATGAGCTTAAAGAGAAGAGCCTAGGGACTTGCTCCCAAGAATCTAGGAATAAGTATTTTGGCTCCATAGAAGTGCTATATACAGAAGAGAGGTGAAGGACTTCTAATGCATAAGTTAAATGCAAAAGTCTGTTAGAAAAAAATCTAATAACCATTCCTTATGTATCTTATGAAATGCTTTGACTCTAAAGAGCATGCTGCATTCCTATTTTTCATTCTATCAGTTCGAATGAAACATATCCAGTTCACCACATGCACTACATCAAACAGTACTGGCAGGCTGTCACTGTATTTTCAATCTATAAAATGTGAAGTGTTGGAAATTGAAGCAAAAGTTGAACCAACGCTGTGAAGCACTCAAAATAACGTTCATACAAGCATCTTCCTTTGGAATACCAAATATTTCAGTTCAAAATTTGAAAATCAATCAAGAATAGTGACAGAGGGAATCAAAAATACACCATAAAAAACAAACTGATAAACACTTATATTCAGGATATATGATGTTCCCACCTCTGTGCAGTGAAACATAAATACAGAAATAAATATGATCTATTTGCCATTTTCTTCCATTCTCAAACAAAGAAGATCACAGTTAGTCCAGATATGATGGACACACAAGCAATGAATCCCAATAACAAATCTTCAGTCCCCACTTCCGTGTTTTTCTGGCCCAGTAACATCATGATAACTAACTTTTGTTTCATGAGATCTTCCATCTGGTTCAGTGGGCATTCATCATTTAGCAGACATTAGCACACCACGGTATCACTAAAAATATGTTCTTTCCCTTTCCCCTTCTCAACACAAGGTATATTTTATTCAAGAGATATGGCAAGATAATTAGAATACGAAAATTGTTTTAAAACTTCATACATGCTGACCTGACCTTATTCTCTTCTTCCATATAGAATGTGTCTGTTCTTATTTCTAATCCTTTTTCATGTCCTTCTTCCTGCACAGTACATTGTCTAAAACACCTCCATAATCACTTCCTCTAAAACAATGTCAGTATCCCAGTCTGTAGAATCGTCACCTGCCAGACTGAACATTGTTGTCTTTGAGTTACACTAGAACTCTACACAAAAATTATAGCATAATTTGTCTGCATTCCAGCCATCCACATTTTCACAACTTAACGATAATGTTAAATGTGGTTGCTTATTTTAAATAATTGGACAAAAATGTGAGACACAGACAGGGACCTCAATCTCAGCATCATTGCTTCAAGCTCCATAGTCACCATTTGTGGTTTGTTGAGTTTCTTTAAAGGTGTATACGTTTTCTTGGTTTATTTTTTTCAAGCTCATTATGACTAAGTAATTATAATAATCACAACTGCTTGTAGTTTTGACAGCTTATATGTCCTGGTACTGTGATGATCATTTTTGTATACTATCATACTCAACCATATGTTACACATCTAGCCTAGTGTGAGAATTTATTTTGTTGTTGTTGTTGTTTTTGATATTGGAAATTGAACTGAACTCAGGACTCACAGTTGTCAGGCAGGTGCTTATGCCACTGAGCTGTATCCTGTCCCCCTAGTATGAGAATTATTATTCCATGTGTATATATATATATATATATATATATGGAAACAGAAAAACTTTTCCCTATGTTTCAGCTATCCATGACCTCTCATTTTACTAGAGGTAGTATTTCTACAAAAAGGTAGCACCAGAGTGCTAGGTTTAGAAGATAAACTTCTTTCAAATTTATTCACAAGCAACCTTACTGATATGAAATCATTAACCAGTTTGAACTCCATTTTGTCATCAAGGAAACAATGCAATGATGAATAATAAATGAAATTATGTGATTAAAATGCAAACAAATGACTATCATACAAGAAACATTTAGCAAGTGTTAGCTTTTTCTCTCTTCCTTCTAAATGGATTGAAAATCCCTTAAATCAAGAAGCATCTTTATAACATTAGGTACCTCTGATATTTGTACTGCACTGTAAGTCATTAATAAATCCACCATGACTGAACAATATATTTTTGTTATTAGGTTAAAATGTACTCATATTCTAACCAATGCTTGAATTTAAAATTCTTCTAAAAGTGTACCTCAAACTATTTTTTCTTCCTAACACTGAAACATATTATTTGTTAGTGAGATTATACAAAGGACATTAAAAATGACAATTTATCACTAAGTCAGAGTGCAGGTGAAATAAATGACTACAGAGGAAAATCCTGACTCAGACTGTAACCATCAGACTACTTTAAAAACACAGAACTTGGTCTAATTTGCTAAATCATATTTTACACATAAGAGGCATGCATCATAAGTATTTCTGGTAAAAGACATATTAGGCATTGAGTAAAGAATGAAAGAAGGTATACATCCAATGTCCTGTGAATGCACAGTCTAGAGAGAGAATGTGTAGCATAATTTCATAAATACTTTTTAAAAGGATAAAAAATAATTACACAAAGGAATGGGATGAACTAAGCTTGGAAATCAGAGAGCTCAAAACAAATTCCAATTAGTTCTTAAAGAAAGTAAAACTTCATAAACAATGAAAGAGACAAAGTTAGGACCAGAGGTTTAGCTCAGTGGCATAAGTGCCTCCCCTGGTACAGAGAGAGAGAGAGAGAGAGAGAGAGGAAGGGAGGAGGGAGGAGGGAGGAGGGAGGAGAGAGGAGAGAGGAGAGAGGAGAGGAGAGGAGAGGAGAGAAGAGAAGAGAAGAGAAGAGAAGAGAAGAGAAGAGAAGAGAGAAAAAGAAAAAGAAAAAGAAAAAGAAAGAAAAATGAGAGGACAAATATGAAGATGTATGAAAAGCAAGTTGCCACATTTTAAGAAAATATCAAGAAACCAACTCTGGCTAAAGAAAGCGTATAGTAGGAAAAAGATCAGAAAAGAGGATATAGCTGGAATGTTAAGAACTTTGACAACCTACTGAGAGGCAGAAACTCACAGCAGACATTTGAACTTTACCATTATAATATTTTGACCCAAGGATGCAACAAATTATTGTTACAGTCTAAGCAGGTATAGCTATTTTTATACATAATAAATTCTTATATATAATATTACTTTTGTATTATTTCTGATACAAAAAATAAATATGAAATTAAAAGTCAGTCAATTATCCAATTGACAATGGAGATGATTAGTAGATATAATCAAATCAAAGTAGAACTGATCATGGCTAAAACTTTATTGCAGTAAATTTGTTAACAACCAAAATTGATTACACAATCCAATTTTTCTAATAATATGTATCTGATTATTTTGCTTCCCAAACATTGAACTTGTTAGAAATAATAGTCACAAAACAAAAAAAAATACAATTTCACAAGTATAATTTGTTAAATGATATGTACGATTTAAATACGGGAGAAGTAACATATCTGGGATATCTATTTGACCAAAAGAATTTTTTCTTCAGAAATGATGGCAGTAAGAGTTAAATGGCAGATCAGGTCTAAAGTCTAAATATTTTACAGCCCTCACAAACAAAAACTAAAGTGTTATGGAAGAAAATGACATAATACAATAATTATGTTCAAATAATTTTTCAGATAAAAATATGTACTAAAAGCCAAGAGAAATGAAGCTATTGTAAAAACAACAAGCATTGCCTTAAAAGTTCCTATAAGAATCATTATATGCACATAGACTAGGAAGGTCACAATGGGAATGCAGTGAAAATATTTTAAAATAGAAAAATGTGATCTTAAACTAAATCTTTGAAGCTGCCTACATGCTCATCAACAGATGAATGGATAAAAATGTGACATTGATGTACAATGGAGTACCACTCTGCCATAAAGAAGGATAAATTCATTATTTATAAGAAAATGGCTGCAACTTGAGATCATAATGTGAAGTAAAATAAATCAGACACACAAGTTTAAATACTGCATGGTTCCTCCTACATGAGAAACTCAAAATGTAAACAGCAAAATACAGGATAGATAGTAAGAAGTAGGGAGGTAGATCTTCTGTAAGTGGAAAGGGAACCAAGAGATGGAGAGGGGAAGGAAGAGGGTAAGAAGGTGAAAAAAATAATTAAGATGTGTTCTGTAAATGTATCAAGTCCCCACATGAAATGTAATTATTATTTACTGAAAATATGTACCACTAAATTCTACTTTTTATTTAGAAAAGCAAAAAAGAAATGATACAGAATTTCAAAAAAGAGTAGGAAATTAACATGATTACTATACTGCATATCATTATCTTAAAAGTAGTTGTTCAGGTTACAAGATTTAGGCATAAAAAATGATCAAGCAATCAAAGGATGAAAGCACAAACTGTTCTTTTTGAAGAACTTACAGAGATTAGTAGTATAGCTATCTATCTTGTATATATACACATACACACATATATATGTATACCCAAATACATACAATATTTTCCCTTCTTCCTGTTATCCTTTCCCCATCCCAGTTGTTCTTTCCTTTTGAGTATTTTCTTTCCCTTTCATTTTCACACTATCTATTGTACATTTTGAATCCTGTTTCTCTTTCAGTTTTTTTGTTTTTGTTTTTGTTTCTTATACTAGAGAGTCAATACAATCTTTACACATGTCAGTTTGATTTGTTTCACTTATAAGTATGGTCTCAAATTGCATCTATTTATACACAAAAGCCTCAAATTTATCTTTCTTTATAGCTGAGTAATACTCCATTGTATAAACATACCATATCTTTTTTATCTATTCCATGGTTGATGGGCATTTGGGTTGTTTCCAAGATTTGGCTATTATAAATTGTACTGCTATAAACATGAATGCACATTTATCACTGTGGTATGAAGTTTTCAATTCTTCTGGGAGAACACCCAGAAGGGGAATGGATGGATTGAATGGGACCTCCAATTCTAATTTTTTAAGGACTCTCCACACTGATTTCCACAGTGGCTGTACCAGTCTATGCTCTCACCAACAGGGAGAAGGGTTGCATTTTCCCCATAACCCTGCCAACATTTGTTATTGGTTGATTTCTTGATGGCAGCCATTGTTTCTGGAGTGAGACACAATCTCAATAGGAGTAGACAAAGAGTTCATGAGCAAAATGCAAACCACATGGGAAGTACTTCAGAGAATCAACAACTAGAATCTCATCATATTGAAAAGATTTTGCACTTCAAAAGAAATCACCAACAGAGTTAAAAGAAAACCCACAGAATGGGGAAAAAAGTATAGCCAACTGTCCCTCAGACAAAAGATTTACATTTAGAACATATAAAACACTGAAAAACATCAGGTCCCCCAATTCAAATACCCTATCTAAAAATGGGCATCTGAGATGAACACACACAACTCAGATGAAAAAACACAAACAACAAACTAATACATGAATGTCACTGCTCATTCAAGAAAAATAAATATTTTAAAAGAAATTCTTTCTGTATAGAACAAAGATACTAGACTACAGATCGCTTCTTCTCGTCTCTCTGCATTTTACTTTAGGACTCTCCAAAAGGAGAGGTTAACCTACAACATCTAATGATACACAAGTTCTAAAAGAATAAAAACCTAAAAGGTACTGGATACAGAAAAACAGATGATGATTGAACTTAAATGAAGGAATAGAAATAAATTTGGAGAGTATAGACACAGGGCAGAATAAGTGGAAATGAAAGACATAAAAATGATTATAGATATACCTGAGGAAGGGTAACCAAGGCTTCCTACAGAAAAAAAAACCAGAAATGTTGCTTGGTTTTGAATGATTCGTAGAAGTCAAAGAAAAAGTGCTAATAATATAATACTCTTTAATTTACTCTGCCTTGAAGAGAAAATGTACTAGAGTAAGACAACATGTAAGTTCTAATTTCCTTGGAAAGTTATCACTTAGATTTTATTCTTTTAGGTTTAACATAATGATTTCCAAATATGCCTTCACATTAGAATCACATGGATCTTTCAAAATTTTCAAATTCTAAGCCAACAACTAAAGCAATTAAATCATAAGTTCCTGGCTGAGACATTGACTTCATTATTTTTGAAATTCCTCAGGTAAGTTCCATGTACAGACAAGTTGAAAGCCACTGTGCTAGTACAGTACTATTTAAGGAAACTTGATCAACCATTCGGAGTAGTTGTGGACTGTGCTGCACAGCAGAATTTCCTAGGGAGTTCCAGAACTCCCTAGTGCTTAGCTGCACACCAGACCAATTAAATTACAATCTCTGAGAAAGATGGAAGCCAGCCACCATTGCTGTTCTTCAGAGGTCCAAATGTATTTGCAAGTTGGAAAACCAGTGCTTCAAACTAAAGGAGGATTTGTAATACTAATTAAAACCATTAGATATCTGGGAAAATGAATTTCACTGATACAATAAAAATTCTTATTAAAACTCTCTAAAAAAGAAGGAAGAAAAGAACAAGAATGTTCTACACATTTTACGAGAATGTTCTCTGAATGTGTAGAATGTTCTGTTAAGGTAATATTGCTATAGTAAATAGGCCAGCCCTTATATTAACTACAATGTTAAAAATTAGAACAGAGACAGAAAATTACTATGAAAAAGTGAACAAAAATTATTATCTGTTGTCATTTTAAGATGTAAAATTGAATACTTCAATCTCTACATAATAAAACATGCTCCTATACTATTCAGCACTTTTACCCAATGTGTAAGTTGCAGAGAATTTAAAAAGAAAGAACTTAAGTGGTAGAAAAGGTTTTACATACATAGATTAAGTAAGTGGATAATTTCAAAGGAAGAAGATGTCCTCTCTTAGATCTCACTCACATTCTAATCTATAGTTCCTGGCCACTGTTGGCACCATTAAAAATTAGCTCAGTATGAACAAAATATATATTATGCTTCAAATGCAGCAGAAGAAATGTTCAAATAAAGTAACTTGATACAACTTAAAACTGTTTATTTAATCTTCATTTTTATGTAAATATATTTCAATGAAAGATTTATTATCATTCAAAACAGGTTTTATAAAGTATAATTAGATGCACTGTCAGATGGGAAGCCAAATTAAAAGTGCAATTCACACTACTGCAACAGCCACTCTGCAACAGCTGATCTTTTGCACAGCAACGCTCATGGCAGACATAATCCAGTCTCCATAACGCACATGATTACAGATTTTCAGAGATGCTGGTATTTAAATTACTAGGCAATACAGTTATTTCAGTAGAAAAACCTGTGTGCTTTATGAAACAATCAGGGATGGTATTTTGTTTTTTTCTTAAAGTGAAGACGAAGAATTTCAAAACAAAATAATAGGAGATTAACAATGGCTAATATATTGCATATTGTTATCTTCAAAGTAGTTGCTCAGATTACAAGATATAGGCATGAAAAAGTGATCAAACAATGAAAGTATAAATCGTTCTTTTGAATGAACTAATAGAGATTAGTAGTGTAATTATCTATCACATACATGATATATATAATCTTTTCCCTTCTTTCTTTTCTCCTTTCCCCAATCCAAGTTGATCTTTCCTTTTGAGGAGTTTCTACCTCTTTCGCGTTCACAATATCTATCACACATGGGATCCTATTTAGTGATACTTTATTTATTAAATATTTAAATTGCCTAATTTTTTTGAAAGGCTTCATTTATTAACAGTTTATCTCAGTTAGTACCTAGGCGTGCACTGCCAAGTTACAAGATACCATTAAGACAAAGTGACGAAGATCCACATACACAATCATTTAGGGAAAATGCAGCTGCTTTTATAAATGCAAATATCTAGATCAAAGCTAGATGAGCCAATCAATTTATTTGTTATTGCATAGGTTCAAAACATGCAATGTGATGTCTGATGTACATTTTACAGAGTGAAACAATTGCTGCAGTTGGCAAATTAACGCATCCATCCTCTCACAGCTTTTTTTGTGTGTGCCTTAAGAGTACATGACATTGACTCAGAGATTTCCAGTACACAATACAATATTATTAACTATAGTACTCATGCTGTACATTCAAACTCGAGACATTCATTCCTCATAACTGCAACTTTGCACCCTGGACGTACATATATCTCCTCATGTCCCTCATCCTCCTTCTCCATCCCTGGTAATCATCGTTCTACGTTCTAAATATGTATTCAGAATTTTTTAGATTCTTCCCATAAGCAAGATCTTGCAGTGCTTTTACGTCTGTATCTTGTCCTTTCACTTTCCCTTAGTGCAATGTCCTCTTGTCACGAATGGCAGCATTTCCTTGTATTCCACTGTATATACACACATACATATTCAACTTATATTTCTTACCCATGCATCCATCAACAGGGACTTAGGTTCTTCCTATATTTTGGATATTATGAATAAAGTGATAATTTGTAAATTTTACTCACAATTTATAATGCAGTTAGAAACAATTCTAGCTAGTCATAATCTTACTCTGGAACATCCAGAGGGAAATGTTTGATGATTTCCTTTGGAGATAATAGTGAAAGGATACAAACTTTAAATTAGAAATTAGGTCTGGAGACCTAATGTATAGCATGATGACTATCATTAATAACAATGTGTTTTACACTTAAAAATGTGTTTTGAAAAGTAGATGCTAAGTGTTCTTACCAAAAAAATGTAAGTATGTGAGTGGTTGCTGTATTAGTTAGCTTTACTTTGGTGAACATTTGAAGAAGCGTATAAATTCAAAATATTACATGGTACACCTTAAATATATAAAAGTTTTATTTTTCAAACATCCCTCAGTAAGCTGGAAATAGTCACCATACCAAATTGTGGGAGTAGATAACTATGTAACCTAAATTTTAGGCTGAGGCACTATAGAACTCATTAGTCACTTAATCAAAAAGCAAAATCCTTTTAACCCACATCCTGAGTTATTATGACACACTTCCATCACCACGAGTGCAGGCTAAAATCTCGTTCTCCTTTGTGACATACATTTGTTATAAGCTGTTCAATGATGTATTTTGATATTTCTGATGGATTATTTCAGTTCATATATGAACTTGAAAATAAAAATTACAGAAACAATGTTACAGCAGCTCATGCTAGAAAGGTAAAAGAAAAACACACAAACTCTAAATCACCTTTAACTTTGAATCTGGCCAGCAAGGTTTATTGCAATTCAAATATTGCAGAGAAAATGACATGAATTAAAAATCATTTTTCTAAGCCAAAAACATTTTGAAACTTTTCATATAAATTTACATTATAAGCTACATGCACTTTAATCTCAAATATTGAAGTACTATTTTCTAACTAACATTCCCTCATTAAATATTTGATGTCATCACCACTTAAAATCTCCTCTTAGCAAGATCTTTGGGAAAATGTTTCATCCCCAAATTTTTAAGTGGTTTCAAATGGCTAATAATATTTATACGATTAATTGCCTCATTCCTTGAAATATAGTCTATGCTTTTTACATACACATTCACACTAAATACATTATAAAGAGTTCTATCAAAATATTTTTAAATGCCTTATTGTTGGCTGTACTATTTGGCCTGTTTACAGTAAATACTATGGCTTCCGTCACTACACTTAGACAAAGCATGTGCCACTGTCCACAAGCCTTCCTGACTGGAGCATCCTCTGCTGTGAAATTCCATTTATTAACCTCATATCTGGCCTATAAAAAGAACCAAATCATGTTTACATACCTTACAGTTAGTAGACCAATGAAGCAAGAACAATGATGTGTAACCGTCACTTAATAAATGTCTACTTTTCACTTGGTAGGCTTTATTTAACTGTAAAAGTCTCTGTAGTCTCCTCACATATGAGACCATTCTTTCACTTTGTCTCTCACCAAAGGATAAATCAATGCAGAAGGGCCACTTTTGTAAATATCAGCCTTTCTCTCGGCCTCTCATAAAGCACAGTGGTGCCCTAATTCTTCTAAACAGGTCAAACATTTTTTTGATGGGGGCAAGCAGTGGGGAATCAAGAAGAAGAGAAGGAAATCATTTCAGTTATTTAAGTAACTTAGGGTTTGCCTTCTTTTAGGTTAAGAGTTTCTTTTGGAAAAAAAAATGTGACAACATTCCGGCAACACTGTCCATAAGAAAGATGCTCAGAGGCAACATTTTTCCAGATTTTACCTAGCAATGAACATTTAATGAACTGTGTGATTTTGTGCAAGTAATTTAGCCTCACTGTGCCATATTTCCCCATGTGAAAATGAATACACTACTATTCAATCTTTCAACAGGTTATTAGTAGATTAAAGGATTAATATATACAAAAATCCTGCCCGCATAATTTTTCAATAAAATTAAATCTTATTTTGAAATCAGAAATTAATGAAGCTATCAAAAAAAACTAAAATTCTCTATATCATCTAAAATGACTTTAATGAATTTGACATCTTAATCAGCATTTATTATATAGATAATATAAATGTATCACAACATTCCAGGATATAGACCTATTAATGTCATATTATTTTGTGACAACTACTCTAATTAGAAGACCCAGTAATTTCCAAAATGTGTTTTGAAATTAAAAAGGAAAATAAATAAGTGCCCATATAAGAAAGTAAGGAAGATTGGCATATATCTATGCCAGATAGAAATATGGCAGGACCAAAGAAAGAAGAATCCACAGATCTCCAGAAACACTCATATAGTTTAGACCCATAAGTCTCATAAGTCAAATGCTCAATGGCCCCCAAAGCTGAAGAAGCTTTGAATTGACCTGGGATATCTTGAGTTCATCTAGATGTATTAGGTTTCCTGTTGTTGAGACAAAAGAGCTTATAAAAACAATATAAAGGAGAAATCTTTTCAGCTCATAGTTTCAGAAGGTTCAGTCCACAATCGTCTGGCTCCAAGGCAGAAACAACATGGTAAATGGGTCCAGCAGAGGAAAACTGTTCAACTCATGATGGTCAGAAAGCATCAGAGAGAGCAAAGAGCCAGGTATAATAATAGACCTTTCCAAGTCTCACCCACAATGACCTAATTCTTCCAAACAGGCCTCACCTTTCAGCTAAGACGTTATCAGTGAACTACACAGGTGCTAAGTAAGATCCAATCACCATTCAAAAGCCTCATTTCTGAACTCATGAGTTTTTTGAAGGACATTTTGATCTAAATCATAACACTGGATAAAGTACGTATTTTAAGCTTTCAATCTAGACCTACCAAATTAGAATCTCTGGAGACACAAGAACTCAGAAGTTGACATTTGACAAAAACATCCTGCCAGGCTCAAAATCCACCATGACTGTGAGTAATCCATGTAGCATGGTCTTACTTCAAGAAACTGTAAGAAACGAGCAGCAGCTAGGCTCACTGATTCTGGTTATCCCTTCACTACCATTGCATTGCTTCTCAAACCAAGCATACATAAAAGTTATCAATATTTCCTCAGTGAATACTTACAACTGACTC
The DNA here is from genome assembly GCA_004027295.1 of Dolichotis patagonum. Taxonomy (NCBI): domain Eukaryota; kingdom Metazoa; phylum Chordata; class Mammalia; order Rodentia; family Caviidae; genus Dolichotis; species Dolichotis patagonum. Next base: position 146,299 of record PVJX010001476.1, on the reverse strand, counting down.
CCAATCACAAAAACAGAGAGCCTAGTTCACTAGTGCCAAGAAAGTACGTGAAATTCATTCTTACTGGAGAATATACTTTGTTTCTTCAGTGCTAAATTATAATAGGTTATAATGTGAAACTAAATGACATTTGCCATTTTTGTACAGATAACTTGATGTTATTCTCTTGCTATTCAATAAATTACCACATAAAATGAATTCAACTTAAACAAATTCCCCCAAATACCATAGCTACTTTGTAATTGAACAGAACATTGTTTAATTACCTTCTACAGCATAGCACTTACCATATAATTAGGTAAATAGTAATTATCTTATGAACAACCAATAACTGAGAGGAATTGGTATATGCTAAAGTGAATCACAGCCTTACTGGATAAATATGCAAGGGAAATTTCCAACAAAGGCTTTAGAACTAAGCTACTAATGAACACCTCACAGGTTATGGGTTTTATTTTATACCGCATAAACAAATAAGAAACACACAAAGAAAATTCAGCGTAGTCATAATCTATTGCACCATATTTGCAGAATTTAAAACTGATAGCACAAGTTCACTCTTTTGACTTTAAAAGTTAAATACAACTGAGAATGCAGGGCCGGAATATAGGCAGAGTGCAATGGTTGTGAGCTAAATCCTATGCTAGCAACTCACAAAATACTGCCCATAAAAAACCTTGAATTAAATGAAGTGTCATCAGAATTAGAGGAAAGAAAAATGCAAAATCAACCTCAAAGAGGAAAACAGAATTATCACAAAGAACACAGTATCACCACCCACCCCCTAAGTAAAGTCCCAATACTACAGTAAAGATATCTATGACATCAATTGGTAAAGATAGAAATAGAGTGAATCAGAATGAGAGAGAAGCCTCCAAAGTGAAGCTTTCAAAGTAATAAAAAGAAGTTAACAGCCCTCAATTTTCATCCCCCATCCCGAATCCCATAGTTGTGTTCACCAATCCTGTATTTTATTAAAAGTATACTTTAAATACCAAGCTGGCTAGAAGCACTGTTGCTACTACTTATTTAGAAAAAAATTTTTTTCCTTTATATAAGTTTTCCTTAGAGTGTATTTCATGCACACACATTGCTGGGAATGACTTCCAAGTACTCTTTCTCCCTAAGGACTGTATCTCTGAAATCACAGCATAAGGAAGTCAGAAATATTACCTGATTCACAAACAATATTCATGCTTGGCTTCCCTTGGTCTTTTGAACCCCAGAAACAAGGATTGGAGTTATAACATTTTTTATTCATACACATTTAATTTAATTTCCAATTCATTCCTATTTTGCTTTCTCCCATAGGCTCCTTTTCTAAATTGCTTGCTATATGTCCTTAGATGTGTATGTTTATAAAAATAGTAAATTTGTGTACATGTGTTTCATTTACATTAGTATCAGACTACGTATCTTGTTTCTTTTTTCCTCATTTCTTCTTTATTTATATAGGTTCTTAATATCTATCATGAATATATATTCGTGTTGCTCTACCTACATCTAACTTGTTGCACCATGTTAAGCATGTATTTTCCACAGGCAACTTCCTCCACCTCCTGGTTATATAGATAGATGACAGGTAGTCATAACCATCAAACACATCCTTTACCTGTTTGTATTATGTTTATTGGTACAATTTAGATATACACAGTGGTCATATGAATCATACAGAATTTGTACCTGTATATGACATACCTTGATCCTATGTTTTTCCTAACCCGCTCATGTCCCTTCAACCACTCTTCCCCTCCTTATTTACAAAGTTTTGTTCCCATTTTATCCTCCTTTTAGAGTTTTTCTTTTCCTTTCCTTTTTTTCCCTTCTCCCCCACTTTCCTTTTGAAAAATTTCTTCCTATTTTACAATATCTATTGTTGGTCCTTATTTACTCTTTCAGTTTCTCATACTTACAAGACAATGTGATGCTTACACATGTTTGTCCAATTTATTTTACTTAAAGAGTACATTCTCAAGGTGCAACCATTTACATAGAAATGTCTCAACTCCATGTGGGCTGGAGGTCTGGAGTGGTATTTTGCTTGTGTGTATTGTCATGTTCTATTTTCTATTTTTTATTTTTTGTGTTGATGCGTGTAGATTTCTTTTGATACACAACTTTATTACTAGTATGGGGGCTTCCCTAGAAAATGTCTATACCTCAGTGAAGTCTTCCAGCTGTTGGTGGTTCTTGATCTTTGCGCCTATCCGAAAAACCTATCTTCCCAATTTATTAAGGATGAGAAGTTACTATCTATTTGGCTTAGCACCTCACCCTTTGGAACTGACTATGGGGATGTTTATTAATCCCAGACAATCGCAGTGTTGTCAGACGAGGGAGAAAAACTAATTACAACATGTATGATGTCCTGGCTAACATAGTGCAATTAGCAATAACAATAACATCAAGCAAGTATAGCAACTGACAAACTGTGGTAACTATTAACTTGGTAATTTTAACCACAGAAACAAGTTCAACAGTTCTATAAAACAATCCAACCTATACCACAATCTTGTATGCAATGAGTATTCCCCTACGAAGACTGACTTTACCCAACTTGTGGCTCTGTACGGCCCCTAAGGAAACAGTGTCCAACTGCACCATGCTGGGCTCCTCCACCTCTCCCATACCTATTTGATTTTGTGAGCATTTGCACTAGAGTGTTCCTGGGCCTGAAATAAGAGTCATGAGCATATGTAAACTTAATGTCACTAAGTAGTACTAGATAGTTTTTTCAGAATTTTAATGAGAAAGTGGAAGATCAAAGGAACATATTTTTTAAAAAATTTTGCTCCCATCCCTTTTCATATACTTAAGACTTGTTTACTTCTGTTCTTATTCCATGAATATAAATTTTTTGTTTCTCAAGCATTTAGTCTTTATAAATATGGCTACATATAATATATTACCCCCATTAGACTCTTTTAAATTACACGGTAACAGGACATCATTTCTCAAAGACCTAAGTGCACGTAGTACCTCTTTTAAACAAGACCAGCAGAATTCCAGGACCTGACCCAGTGCCAATTCAGGTCATTTGAATTGGCCTAAAAAAAGAAGAAAGTTTATTTGAGAATGCTCATATCAATACTGCCAAATTATGTCCCCGGTTTTTTTTAATGCCTGGTTTAGACTTTTAAAAGAAGAAACTACTGGGCAGCATTGTAAAAAGAAAAAAACTACACAGTGCTGGAATATGATGTATTTTGTAAGAAGCATTGTAGTCTCATTTACAATCAGCTACATTCCCCCACTACTTTGGTGTTAATACCTCGTGAGATTCAAAATGATACAATTGGGATTAAAAACAGGAAAAAGTTCCCACTGACTCTCAGCATGGGAAACATCTTACTAGTATCATCAAACAATAAAAACCAGAAAGGAGAAGAATTCCATGTCTTGGGTGCCTACAGTTGTTAATAAGCCAGCATTCTAGGAATCACTCTGAAGTTCAGCACTTCACAAATCAGGGATGTCAGCACAAAAATCCTTGCTCAGAGGCTGAAATCCAGTTTAAAAACACAACTAAACAGATAAATAACCACAGTCCTGACAAGTCTATAATGTAGGGTTGACTCATTTTTGTATTTATTACTCTTTGTGTTCTGTGGCCACACTCTGAGGATCAGAGTATCTTGCTGTTTGTTTACTTAACTCTCTCGCCTTATATATCCATGTGGCTGACTCTCTAGTGTAAAGACAATAAAAGTAAGGGCTTTATCTGTTTTTTACAATCCCAACATCTAGGACAAAACTGGCACAAAGAAGTTGTCCAAGTATTTATGCAACAGTCTAATTTAAGTTATGTCAGATGCTGAAGATACAGTAACAGGCAAAAGAGCCTAGCCTCTACTCTAATAGGGCTTATGCTTCTACAGAGAAACACACTAGTCACCTGTAGAATTTTAGTCAAATTTAAAACAGCTGACTCAAAGAGTTCTCTCCACTCTGCCATACACAAAGGTGTGCAAAAGGTGAGAAAAAATTATTAACAACTAATAAAGGAAGACATAAGCCAGCATGAGGGGAAAATGTTGTGAAGGCTGTTATTTGCATTTTTTCACCATGGATTTTAGAAGACTTTGTGGGACTTTTTAAGGGACTTATTCAATTTAGAGGCTGTAAATCAGTAAGCAGCTATGAGAAATCTTCCCAGACTTTTTGTTTTTCTGGTACTAGGGACTGAACCCAAGGACTTTGCCCTGAGATTCATCCTCAGTGTCTTGTTTTGTTTTGCTTTGTTCTTTTGGTTGTTTTGTTTTGTTTTGTTTTGTTTGAGGAGGTGGAGGGTGTTTTATGAAATCACTACATTGCCCAGGCTGAGCTCAAACCTGGCAATCCTTCTGCTTCAGTCTTGAAGGGTTCCGGGATTACGAGTGTGCTCTACCATACCCAGTCAGACATATTATTCATAAGAAATTTTTCAGGTCTAATTTTTGTATGAGAAATACTATTCACACTATTTAATAAATTTTCAGTGGTAATTTAATCAGTGTGTGTATATTTACACATGCACATAACCACACGAACAGTTTAACAATGACTACAGAAGTTGACAATGAAAATGGGAAAATGTTTTGGTGATTATATAGTTTGTCATTTATATTGTGATGTTTATTTTGTAATGGAAAGAAAGCTGTATCTACCGAAGTTTATCAAAATTATGATGCTAGCTGATCAGCAAGGAAGCTACAGAATAAAACTTCTGTCTAAACGCATTGTAATAAGAATAAATATTCTATTTTATATTGTACACCAGACCATTCTTGACTAAACTTGAGGAAAATTAATGGAACTAAAGTTTTAAATGCTATCCTAGAATCTAATTGAGAGAAAGGGAACGAGTGAAGGTTGCTTTGATATGCGGTTGATCTTATATGCAATTTACCGTCCAGAAGCCCTGTTTTATCATTGTTGACAAACAATGGGGTCTGACACCAGAAAAGCCAATCACACAGGTTGGTTCTTGCATTGAGAGCTAGGGACTGAGAACTCAAAACTCCAAACAATATTGGATTACTTTTCTCAATGTAATACATCCTAAATATCAGTGAAGATGAGAAGATAGAATTATTTTGCACATAATTTTCACTAAAAGTTCATTTTGTATTGACTATAATTTGGCTGTCTTGAACCATAAAATTTGAATTATTAAGCCATGCAGGTGACTAGTCTTAGATTTTTAAGAGAAAAAAAAGATACTGGCTTAGACTATTATTATGGAATATATTATTACAGGAATGCTATAGGGTTATTAAAGGTTATGATTCAATTAATTGGAATGATCACTAGTAAACAGAAGGTAAATTGTTAGCTTTCTAATATTTGCTCGTGAATCATAAATTTCCCCTATTCAGGAACACAGTATTATCATTCTGTACTGAAAGCATAAAAATTCATGAAAAAGATGATAAATTATCATCTCCTTCCTTGCCAGAAGTTTTCTTGATTTCTCAAGCTTTGTAATATATTTTTCTTTCATTGCTATTTTGGAATGAAAGTAAAGAATCAAATTGCTCTTATTTTGAATAGTTATGATTTTCAGAACTTCCAAATGAGTTTTTTTAAGATTTAGAAGTTGTGTTATTATACATGAAATTATTTTCTGATTACTGTATTTAAGTGTAAAATAAGGTCTGTGTGCTTCATGGTTATGTTTTAATTTTTGAATGAGACATGTGTTGGTGACCACAGCCTCCTCCTCTATTTCAACCCACATCTCTCCTGCCAGGACTCCATTTTGCTCACAGTTGCAAACAGCTTCCTCTAGTGGCCACTAAATAAACAGCATGTAATAAATACCTTGACTCCACATCATCTCTTGGGTCATACTCATTGTATGTAGGTCATACTCCTATGTAAAAAGCGACAGAACCTAATGAACTGATACAAGTTCTAAGAAAGAAAGGCCTGTCACTAACTGTGGGACCTAGTTCAGTATAACCTGGTCACTTAACCTGGTCTGTATAAAACTCATCTTACCTTCCTAATGGTATTGTGTCTCATATAAATAAAAGGTATCATATGGTAGCAAAAACATACGAGTCTATGTGTACATAGATCTTGTTTTGTATATTTGAAAACCAAAATAATCCAAGTTTTAAATAATGACACAAGAATATGACCATTATATGTCAGACCATTACAGAACCAAAACTGGGAAGAAGAGAAATAGAGAGGTTAGAGGTTCACATTTTTCAGTGCTTACACCATCATCAGCTCACAATGATGATGAGAAAATTAACTCCAGCTGGTCCACACTTTGAAGAATGAGTTATTATAAAAGTTACACATTATTTCCTGTCACCACATGTAGCGAAACACCCTCCTTAAAATACAAATGAACAGACTACAGAGGGAGAGAACCAGGCCCCATGGGAGGAGATCCTGCCCAGAAACCAGGGCCATGCATGGGTGGCTGCTGGCTTGGGGGTAGCCAGACCCAAGCCTCTCTCCATGAGTCAGCGCCATTTGCAGATTGTAGAGGGAGAGAACCTGCCTCCACAGAGGGGAGATCCCGACCCAGAAAGCATATCATTTTCACTCTTTTTTTTTGGGGGGGGGGTCTTCTGTTTTGTTTATGTTAACTCTGATGGCATGAGCAGCTATTTGAAAGACAGAAAGACATGTTACAGAAGCTATTATGTATTTACTACTGGCTTGTTTTGATCTTTTATTGCATTGATGGTTTTGTTTTTACTGTTTCTTCTGTTCAGTTCAATTTTTAATATGTCTGAAGGTGGTATCTGCAGCTATTCTGAAGACAACAAAGGCTTTGTGGTAACTATTGTTGATTTCATAAGGTTTGGAAGTCTTGTATCACTTGTTCTGATTTATTTTGATTGATTTTATTATTTTATTATTTTATTTTCCTTGTTTTTTTCTCTTTAAAATAAATATATATATACATAAATAAAATAATTGAAGTCAATATTTTGTTATAATTTTAAGTATCCAGTGTCATAAGTTGGAAGAGAAATACCTTTTCATCTTTTCAAGCTTCAAAGAAAACAAGCATGCACACAGTCTTAAGAATCTTGTTAGTTCACTAGGCTCCACACTCATAAATCATAATGTGCTTCCTTGTAGAACCCTTTTTACATGTAGCTGACTTAAAAAAGCAATAAGGGTGAGCAAAAAGTATTGCTGGTTTCTGTTAAAGTGAGTGCTGTATCTATACATCTCTGCCTGCTTTGAAAGCCAGTAATCCATCAAGGTCCAGGACAAAGAAATAAATGAGCCTCGTCAGTTCATCACGGAGCAAATGTAACAATGCACTGTTCTCCATTACTGCACAGACTGAGTACCATGCACAATTCGTCCCTTGCTGTGTTCAAAATGAAGATCACCTTTGGTAGAAACTACCAAGAAAGGTTATCCTCTACAAGGTGCTAACTAGCCAAGAGCCCAAGAAAACTGATACTCTTCCTAACAATAGTTGACCAGTTCGAATTTGTACTTCCAAGAAGATGATAATATACAAACCAAAAATAACTTAAACTGAAAAACAGCTAAATTATTCAGGCTTCTGCTCCACCTAAAGAAGATTGGCATAATTGGCAAATAAAATAATAATGTAACATCATATGAAGGGTCTCTTCGTGGAAGAAAAGTTAATAAAAACAGGGATTGGATCCAGCAATAAAATATACTCAAAAAACTCAGGAGGAAAATCTACTGTTCTTACAAATTACCCAAGTTAAATTGAAGCTCTACATAAATGTTTGTTGAAGCAAATTAAAATCAATACATTTCCCTGAGATTTAAATTACATAAAATAAATTAAAGATTGTAAATCATCACTACAATGAATTAGTGTTCAATTAGTATTCTTTCATGGAAGCCAAATTGGGGTTTTGTGATGGACACAGTGGATTATGACCAGGACAAGGTTTGACTTAGCTGAGCCCACAGTCAGGAAAATGTCCTGTCTACATGGCCTGATTCTGAGCTACACGTTAAATTGAGAACACAACTTCACAGTTTCAGTGGGAGGATCCCTTTCTCATAAGCTGTTCAAGGGGGAATTACCTTTTGGTTTCTTATTAATTTTTAACATACACTCTCCTTTTTAACTCCCAAAGACGACTTGCAGGAAGTATTTGAAACAGGAGATAGTGAAACAGACTAAATGTACTCTAAAATACTCCCTCCAACACTTTGAATCTAGAGAATATTACATAAAATTAACATGTGTAAAATAGCTTAGTTAAAAAGCTAAAATGAGGGGTGTAGCTTAGTGTTAAGAGTCTTAATAATAACGATAATAAAAATCATTCAGAAACCATTTAAGAAGTAACAGAATCCAAAGAAGACTTTGTGTAGAAAAATAGATTCTGCTGATAATAAACCACTGGAGAAATTTGTCAAATGATATTTCATATGAGGGGACCATACGAAGCACAACATATCATATCTTCAGTTCATTCCATTTATTCAACAACTCTCTATTGAGTGCACGTAATATTTGCATTGTAATTTTTGTTAAGAAATATTCATATTCTTTGAATAGCTATATCTTAAAATTGAAAGCTCAAAGCTAAATACCTAACATTAAAACCTCACAGCTAAGGACCTAACATTAAATTATCATTCCACAAATCCATTCTATAAGAAAAACTAAGATTTTAGCTAAAACATGTTACATTCTATTGATGTTCCAAGCCTGGCTATGGAGTTGGAAAACTATTCAGTCTTACTGAATAATTAGTGTGTCTCTCGTACTGAACTGTATCTCAAAATACTGCTGCAAACACGTTTCAGCAGGAGGCTGTCTGTGCAAGTTTGGGCTCTGCTGCCTGCTGCACGGTGTGAGATTCTAAGTTTTTAATTGATGTCAGACAAGCAGAGTAGACATTCTGTTTTGACACTTAGGAATACAACTTCCATCCTTATTTCAATGGAAATGATTCTATCTCAATATATAGACAGGTTAAAGGGGTGCCTGTGAACAGAACCAATTTTTTTTCTCAAACATTATTATATTTTCAGCTGTTCAATTGCCTCTTACATAGCATATGTCGCTTTGGATAGAAAAAAAAACTGAAGGTGTGTATTTGGATAGAGTGTTGTATTGATCATAATTCTGTAAGATGGTAAGTTTAAAGAGCACCGAATCATAATACACTCCAACTGAGATGAGTTCGATGTAAGTAGCTTCTCAGGGCTGTGTTCACTGGCTTTGTGCAGCAGCATGGAACTTTAAATCAGAGTTGCATGTGTCTCCCAGTTAAGATGTGGAAAGAATGCCTGGTGAGCCATGGAGAAGGACGGCAGCAACATATACTCCATAAAAAGAAAGCACTGCTATGCATCCTTGCCCAAACAAGGGCTCATGTCTAAGGCACACAGAAAATATAGATTTCTCCATTAACTTCACACACACACATATGCACGCGCACACACACACACACACACACACACACACACACACAAACAAAACTACCACTTTATAGCAGTTACCTTGGTTTTATGAAATCAATCTTGCCTGAAAAGGACTATGAAAATATGCACTACTCACTTGCTCAATTCTTTCCAAACCCCTCAGCACCACCCAGGCCAATGTCTTCCTCATGCAGGAGGAGTGCTTACTGCCCTCATTCTGAGTGGGGAAGCCAGACACAACTCACAGCTTCAGTTGAAAGACGAATGTGGAAAGCTGGCACCTCTCTCCCCACCCTCAGAATACATATAGCTCAAGAATGGCAACTGGAAGGCATCTAATCATCCGAAGCAAATGTATAGAAGTGCTCCAAAATAGGATGTCAGAAAGCATATTGCCCTGTTAAAATAAATGAATAGAGACATATGCAGAGAAAAAGATGCCAATTACACAGGCCAGAACATGCCCACGTCAAAACAACTACTACACCTTAAATGCCTAAATAACCACCTTCAATATTTTAATGATTTTTAGTAACTGAGAATCATCTTTTCTTCATCCACTTCACCTCCAAAACAGCAGTCTCTACAATTCAGTCTCTATTAACAATCTGCTGAAACATTAATTGAATATTGACCCAAAGAAATGTCTGCTACCTGTGGCATCACTAAAATTCTCCAATCGAAATAGTTCTACATTTAAGATACAGCAAGTAAGAAATTCCATCTTGCCACTTTGATTGTATATTAACTGCTGGTACTTGGAAGCCACAGGATTTTATTTAAAAATAAGGATTACAAAATCAAGGCAGCTGCAGTATGATGAAAAGAATCGCTGGACTAGCAGTCAGGAGGATCAGCTTTCTATTAATGCTCTGCTTCTCCAAACTCTATGACTACAGACCATTTGCTCATTTTTTCTATTACCCAACTTTTTAAAGTTTCTATTCTGAGCTAAGCACCCTGCCAGTTTCCACCAGTCTTTTACTTTTCATTTGTTTAAAGGGAAATATTTGTGTATCTTCTGACTCATGGAATTGTAAAATTAAGTGGGATTATTTATGCAGTAAAGTTAAGCAAACAATAAAGCACTATGCAATTATGAAGCAGTTATTATCGAAAACATTCCAACTGTGTGAATCTACACTTGACCCACATGACAGAGAGAGAGAATTTGTATGGACATTATGTATAAATTAAACAAGATGATAAATGTATTATATGTGAACTATAAGTAATTAAATATAATTTGTAGAATCAATCTAGAGATGCAAAATATGTAGGTAAAAAACAGTGACTTTTAAAGTTCTTATAAAATAACTGTGCACATCGGTAAAATTTACAGTTTAGAAAATAGTAAACAGAAAGGCAATAGAAAAGATATTTTATGTTCTAATTTGGAACTAGATTGAGCTCAGTTATTATGTTTATCACTTACAGCTATGGCCTAAGAAAAGTTACTTGATCTGTCTCAATCTCCTCCCATATAAAATATGATGGTAAGATCCAGCCATGTTGGAACTTAAGAGGCTGAGCAAGAAAGCAACACGCTCTCCTTCCTGGTAAGCGGCTGCAGCAGGAGCGAGCACAGGGCGAGCCAGGAATAAAATAAGGCAGCGTCTCCCAGGAGCCTACCAGCATGTGGGCTGAGAATAATCCGTCTCATCCCCCAACCCTGTTAGCAACTGGGGGCCAGAGGTCTGAGCAGCTCATGGGAGGATGACAGCATGCAATATAGCAAAAATGGGGGATTTCCTTCTATCTTCTCTTTGAAGGCAAATGTTTTCACTGTTTTGCTTTGTTCTGATTAATTGTTTTGCTCTATTCAACATTCTGTCTTGATCGGGTTTTATAGTGTTCTGGTTTTGGTTTGATTTTGCTACACCTGATTGAATGGACAACTATTGTGAAGATAACAAGATATACTATGGTACCTATTACTGTTATCCTAGTATCCTACTCAGAAATTCTGTACCAATTTCACTGCATTGTCTTGATTGGCTTTGCTCTGTCTTGTTTTGTTCTTTTTTCCTACCTTCAAAGTAACAGCAGTATAAGCCTACCTAAGGATGAGATATTTGCAAAGCAAAGACTTTTCTACTTTTTATATTTAAGGAGACCACCAAAGATAATAATGCTTATAAATTAATTCAGTAATTTTTTTTCTTTTTAAGGCAGGGTCTCACTACACAGTTCAGGCTAGCTCATTTTTGTAGGCCAGGCTGGTCTCAAACTCATAACAATTTTCCTGCCTCAGCCTCACAAGTGCTGGGATTACAAGCATGTGCCACCACACCTGGCATAATTCAGTTAATTTTATTATAAACACATGTATGTACAGCTGCATGTAATTTCTCTATTAAAAAGTCCACATAGGATTCACATTTCCTACCATGAAATAGAAAATCATCTATGAACATTTAAAGCCCAATATTATCTACAATCTAAACTTTTCTCACAACTTCTGACAAGAATTCCTCATTTCAGTTGTCAATTTCCCCTCCATTGGCTCTATTCTAAGCACAAATATACACTATATCTCCTTCTTTGATCTTTATTATTTCATTTAGTTAAAGCTCCTTAGACGAGCTGTCTGTACTTGCTGTCTGAACTTCCTGTTTCATTCTCTCTTGAGCCAACTCTAATTATTTTTTATTTCCTGCTAGCCTCCATAAAACAGTTTCTCTCAAGGTCACCGAAGATCTTAACATTGCTCTACTCAGTAGGGCTCCTATTACTCATCTGTTCAGCAGAATTTGTCGTTCTGATGACATCATACTTTTGAGACACTTCTTTTTTGGACTCCAGAATATTGCTCCTTCAATTTTACTCCTAATCAGAGCTCAGTCTTCTTTGTTGATTCTTTCTCATCTTTCTGGTCTCTAAACATCTGTATAACTCAGGATTTGATCTACAGATATCTAGTCTCTCCTAACTAATTCTATAGCTCACTTCGTTTAGTCATACAGCTTCTAAAACTACCTAAAAATCTTGGACTCATCATAGCTTTTCTGTGTGAGAGACTGCCAACTAAGCCAATGATCAATTTTTTATTCAAAAGCATCATTTTAAGTGACACTTTTATCATTTTATTGATGTTATGCTTCATGCCATTGGCATCTGGGGGAAGATGAGCCTGCATAATTATTTTCTTTTAATTGAGAAAGTCACCAGTGTCCCCCTCAGTGCTCATTGGCCCTGGCACAGTTATTTGGAATGGAGGCAATTTGGTTGTTTTACTAGCTGTCTAGCTATGAGTGGAAGCTAAGATTATATGATATATACTTGAGTCTCATTTTTTTAAAATTTTATTTAAAGAGAAAAAAACAAAAAAAAACAAAACAAAACAGAATAAAGGGGAGCAATAATACAGGATTCCAAGGAAAAAAGGAAAAGAACAACAACAAAACATCCTAAGAAATTATTACTTGAAAAATTACATACTGACTTCTTGGAAATAGTTGTAAAAATTACAAAGTTAAAACATGTAAAGTAGACATTCAAACAGTGACATTGTTAACAGTTCTGCTCCACGAACTGACAAAAACAGCAATATGGTCATCCATCTTACCCATGCAAATATACATACAATTATATCAAAAGGGTAAAATTAAACACAACAAAACAGAACAAAGCAGATCACAAGAAAGCAATGTAAGAGACACAAATTTCAAAACTAGACAATCGGAGATATTCACTCTCTATCATATTGACTCTTGTTTTCTTCCAAATAGTTGTCCATATTGTCACATACAGGGAATTCACATGAAACAACCTAGTATGGAATTGAGCTGAGCAGGACGAGGAGGGCATTTCAGGTCTTCAAGACCAGACATTAGGGAAGCCAAGAATGGCTGTCATAGTATCTCTCATTCTCCTCAAAACAGCTGTCCATACCTTCATGTGTGTTGAACTTAAACAAGACAAAGCAAGCTAAAATCACTTTGAACAAAAAGTGATAGTTTTGCTGGATTTCACATCATGACATTATGGAATCAGCACTGGGTATTGTAGTGTCTCTTTTTCTTCAAAGTAGTTGTTATTTCAACATGTGTTATACAGTTGGCTCTTGTAAACTTTTTATAAGCTCTACACATGCATGATTCTCTAAATGTATATCTATCCTTTCTGTATTAGAGGGAAAAACAAAACAAAAGCAAGATAAAACAAAACAATTCCTAGAAAAGCATGAGGCAAAAAAGTCATATATAACCGCAATACAAGGTGATCCACAATGGCTACCATGGTGTCTCAGCAGTATATAACAACATTAATAAAAATGAAGCATTGGAGACATTATAAGCAAGACATTCAAAAGCAAGTAATAATCTAACCAGAGTGGGTATCTTAGTGAATCTTGTCATCTTCAGTGTAGTTGCCTATACTCTTAGACTTGATGCTATCAATCATAACAGATTTAAATAAAATCAATCAATACAGGTAGCAATCTAACAACCCAGATTCAAATAAGATCAGTCATAATAAGATAGTATAAGTTATAAAGGGCTTCAGATTAAGTTGATAGGAAAATTAGGGATGAGTACCATAATATGTCCTCTTATTTTTGGTATAGCTGACCATGTCCTCAATTCTAGTATAAGTAGACAAACTGGAACAGCACATAATCCATCCAAGCAGAGTGGTGAGAATAATGTAAATTTTAAATGTTGTTACCCAATTAATAATATCCTCTGCCTCCCTTTTTTAGACAATACCACCCCTTTCACTCCCATGGTGTGCACTGCTTGTTTTGGGTCCCACTGCCTCCCTACATAGAGCATCTCAATGGACCCTATCTCCTGATCTACTCTGCCTGTGTTTCTCTCTGTTAATACTTCAGGGCCATCTATACTAGAGATTACAGCCACTCTTCTCTGCCTTATTTCTGCTATTCTGTTTTTCTGCCATTGGTTGTCTATATTTCTGTTCCACTCCA